>OX465114.1:18501713-18623049 GCA_949987565.1 Luidia sarsii | reverse complement strand
CACAGGCTGTGACGAGGCGAGATCTAAGATCGCAATCATACAATGAAATCAAGGGTTGTTCACCAATGTTTTTAATCCATACAGTGTATACATACTAATCAAGGTCTTTCATATCTGTCTTTCCTTTCCTTTAATTCCTTTCCTTTTTTTCTAAAAAATAATGCAAGCCGCACACGACTACAGCAAGCCAGGAGACTGGATAAGGGTGCTCTGTGGTTCTAGTCGGCCGGGGGGGGGGGGGGTTGGCTGCCGCGATTGAAAAGATCACAGGAAGCAGAAAGAGTAACGGAGAGAGACAGGCAGAAAAAATTGATATGATTACAAACTTGATATGATTACAAGTGTGTGTCGAGACTCGTGGGAGTTCTTCACAGTACACGCGGAGAGCGATGGGGGTAGGGCTCGTAGGCTGTCCATTCCAGGATCAGGCTCGGGCTTTGACCACCCCCCCCCGCAAAGAAAAAAACACCTCTGTAAAGATATCGTTTGTCGGTGATGACCTTGAAGGCTTGTCTGTGACGTGGCAGTCTTTTCAGGAATGGGGCTCGGGAATCAAAGATCTCCTTTTTTGAGCATACAATTTCATCGGAAGTTGTTACTATTGTAATTTTAATCTATTACAGTTTTGGGAGAAAATGACCAATCTTAGATTGGTTTTACTACTGCTTTAAGGGGTTCGTTTTCACAGCTGCACACGCGCGTGTACCATGTACCAGGGGATGAAGGGTCGGGGAGTGACGGTTGGGGCGCTTGAAGATGGGGGTCAAAATCAGCCAGTCAGGCTGGGTACGGGAGGGAGCTGTCAATGGTTGCTTATATCTACCCTCGGAAACCCATATATCGGCAGCACCTAATGGTGCGATGTGATCGGACGACTGGCCGTTTCAATTTGCGAGGATGGATTGTGGCTTTGTGTTTTTTTATTCATCCTGTTTTCAATTAATGACTTTCCAAATTGTATATACTACACTGCAAGAGAGACACAATTCATCGAGTTCGGTTGCTCAAATTGTTTACTATAAGGGAAGCAATTACATTCGACATTAATTCAGGCACTCGTTCGGTGAGTGGGGAATGGTATTCTAATTTCTTGAGGGGGGTCATTAATTTCGCTGAACACGGCCTGTGTTGCGTATAGTGTTTGAGATCCGTGCCGAGCCTGTCAAATTGGAGCTCTTTCATTGCTTTCACATGCCCCTCTTATTCATAGCGCATGTCTTCATTTATCGCCCGCCTTCGGGTAGCCGAGGCTGGGATGGATGGCAGGATCAGAGGAGCGGGTGGAAGACACGAACAAAAACCGTGCTCTTTTGAAACGTGCAATCACATTCAAAGATCGGGGAAGAAAATGTAAATACATCGCCTGATGATATCCCCGTGGATGGCATGTGCTGATAACATCTGAATATCAGAGATCACTTGTCCAATCGCTAGGCCTAGGCTATAGTTAGGGAGCAGACTCTAGTTTATTTTCGAAAAAGCGCAACCCCCCAATATCATCGCCGATTGCATACTAAAGGATATTGTTCATACGCGAAGCAAGTTGGAACCAGCCAACTGCACTGCGTGTATATTAAAGAAGCACTAGTTCTAGTTATAGTTCTTGCCTTACGACCCTCTTGTCTGTCTGTCTGTACTGTTTATCTGTCTGTCTGTCTGTCTGTGCGTCAACCTTTCCGTCTGTCCCATCTAGGGCATGCACGCAGTAGCAGGGAGGGCCATTTTTCTTTTCAGTGTCTGCTTGTCGGTGAGCACCATGACCCGATCATTTGGGAAGGTCGGTGGCTTTCTTCTTGAAGATTGTCCTGGTGCATCCGACTTGTCTGTGATCTGGGTCGTGCGACACCACGGTTAAAGGGTTGGAAGACGAGACACTATATGACACTTCTCCGCTCTGTTGCAACCTACATGACGGTGTGTAAACCGTTGCATGCAGTCTGCTAGCATTTCACTTCTTCTTTTGTTTAAGTGTGATTTCCGAAATCATTCTGAAAGACCCGCATTCCTCTATCCAGAAACCGAAACTAGTGCCACGAGCTGAATGGAATGATGTTTTCATGAAGGATGCGTTACACGGGGCATTTTGTTTGAACAGCCAGCCTTGTTTCAATTTGCGATTGCGTGAGGAGCACTTCGCTTTGCTTGTTAAGTCCTCTTGGGAGATAAGGTGAATTGACTGTCTTCCTTACTGTCTGTTTTTGTGTGTGTATAATTTTATGTTTATCCACTCGTGTGTCTACTTTCTGCTTGTTCATCCTTCCGGCTGTCTGTCCGCCACTCTGTCTGTCCGTCCACCCTTCCGCCAGTTCCTCTCGTCGGTTTGTCTGTATTTCTGTCTGTACGTCAATCATTCCATCTGTCTGTCTGTCTGTCTGTCTGTCTGTCTGTCTGTCTGTCTGTCTGTACGTCAATCATTCCGTCCGTCCCTCTCCTCTGTCTGTCTATATGTCTGTCTGTTAATCGGTCAGTGTCTGTCTGTCTGTCTGTCTGTCTGTCTGTCTGTCTGTACGTCAATCATTCCGTCCGTCCCTCTCCTCTGTCTGTCTATATGTCTGTCTGTTAATCTGTCAGTGTCTGTCTGTCTGTCTGTCTGGGTGTCAATCATTCCGCCCGTCCCTCCAGTCTGACTGTCCACAAGAAGATTGCTCCTTGTTGATTGTCTGAAAGCCTCGTGGGAAGCAGCCGTCTATAGGTTCTAGCCAGTCAGCCCCTCCCCTATCATGTACTCACCTAGCGTGGCGTTGATGCTTCCCTTGACGGCATCGTTGCCGTAGTTGCCCCAGCCGTCGCTGCCGATCCAGACGAAGCGGTGCCAGGCCTGGGCCCTGCTGGCCGCGGCGAAGATGTCCTTGGCCATCTCCAGCTGCACGAAGAGAACCACCACCACGGCGTGGCTCTTCTGCTGCAGGGCCAGCAGCTCGATGACCAGCTCGTCAAAGGCCCGGTCGTCGGCGTAGAGCGAGATGGTCCGCGTGATGGCCACGCAGAGGTCCTGCTCCTGGGCCCGCCGGCGGAAGGCCTGCTGGGCGCTCTTGCCGTAGGCGTCGTCCGAGTTGACGAAGGAGACGTAGCGCCAGTCGTACTCGGCCAGCAGCTCGGCGATGGCGGCCACCTGGAAGCTGTCCGGCCCCACCGTGCGCAGGAAGTACGGGTAGCGGTAGGTGTTGCTCAGCTCGTCGCTGGTGGACAGGTAGCTGACCTGCGGGATGCGGTAGAGGCCGAGAAGGATGGCTGCCTGGACGCTGGAGCCGCTGCGCTGGGGGCCCACCACGCCAACGATGGGCGGCCAGGCGGACGGGCAGTTCTCTCCCGATCGATCGAAGGAGGAGGAGGAGGAGCAGTTACCGACCCAGCGCTGTGACGGGATGAAGTTGAGGCTGTCCCGGAGCGTGACGGCGTTGGAGGAGCAGGTGTCGTAGATCTCGAAGCCCAGCCGGAGACCGGACAGGAGGCTTTCGTTAGCGTTGATGCGATCCACGGCGTAGACCAGAGCCTCCACGCGCTTGAGCGCACTCAGGGTGCGCAGCGTGCCGCAACGCTGCCCCTCCTCGTCATAGTTGTGCAGCGGCACCAGGCCGCCCAAGTTGATGTCCCCACGCCTGGTGTAGTGCACCCCGCTGTATCCACAAGCCGGCCCGGTCAGGGAGCCCAGCTGGAGCACGAGGAAGAGAGCGGCGTACACAGCCCGATCCATACCGTGGGTAGCGGTCTCCAGACGGCGGCCTATCTCCCCTGTCACCCGAAGCCGTGTGATCTTCCGCGGAGTTTCCACCTCCTCTTCCTTGGCTCCGGCTCAACTGGTCACGCAACACACCCTCGGGTCGACGCTTCAACTCATCTCCCCTTCTCCATAGCTCAACCGCTGTCACGTCGTCTCCCTGGACCCTAGAGGAGGACACATCATACAAGATAAATCATCTCCACCGTAATGCCTACTCGCCATCCCTAACGCGGCGGGGGGCGGGCTGAAATCCTTCCCACCACCACCGTACCGAAGCCGACCCACACCGCGACCGCTCACTCGCCCAGCCTCACGCGCGAATCAACTCCAGTGCGCAGCGCTCCGTCGAAATCAATCAGGCACGCGTACCTTCCAGTAACATGCATCGCGGTAAATGTCTGCGTGTGTGTGGCAACCACTCGTACCTACAAGTCGTCATATCCGTTGTTCAGTGAACTGCCCCCAACCGCCCGCCCGCCCCGCCTCCCCCCGGGGGATGAAACATGATGCACTCAAGTCATGTTCAGGTATCGTCCCACGCAACAACAAAAAATGCGAAGGTCTATCAATGGAAAGAGAGCCTGGCATTCCTGCCCTATAGCGGGAGCCGTTCTCTAAAACCGACGCCTTCTATCATTGGCGGCATTGCGCGCCCTCGAGACGATTTCATGCGTGTTTTTGGTCGAACGCAGCGCAGTTGCTCAGGTTACAAAATCGTGTTCAAACAAGTGAGTTCAATTTGAACAGCCTGGCGGCCCTATTTGTTGAACCGCCATGCACGCTCCGAACTTTGGGCCCCGCTCTAGTAACAGCGACCATTAAGTAAGCCTTCACCATGGCCTGCGGATGCAGTGACCATTGTTGTTGTGTCACCCGAGAGATGCGGCGTCGCTGGATGTCATTTTTTTTTTAAAGCGATACTTACCCGGGTTTTCCTCTGCTTCGTGGGTCGGTTATTGATTCGTCGTGAAGACAGTATCCTCCCCGTCTGTTATCGATACACCGCAGAGTGCGTGGTAGGCGATTCAATCACTATAGCAGTGACCGTGGTGGTGGTGCTGGGGGAAGTGGTGATGGCGGTGGTGGTGGTGGAGGTGCAGCAGGGAGGTGGGGGGGGGGTCCCAGCCGAAAAACGAGTGTCAAAGTCCACCGTTTATTTTTGGAGTCAAGCCCTGCTGTGTAATGCACCGGCCCGCCTGCTCGGCACGCCTTTCGCTCTGTGTGTCAGATTCGGCCCAAAGTTTGCTCAAGCAAGCGGTGTGCCGATGCGTCAGGAATCGTCACTGTGTATTGATATCGTTATTAATACTAGGAATGATATCAGTTTGTGTGTACGTGTATGTGTTTGGTTCGTTGCTGTACACGGTGAAGACGAGTTGCCGATCCCTCACACGATGGAGTTGATCTGAGGAGAGAGTCGGCGGCGTGTGGTTTTTATATGAAGGATTCTTGCCGTATCCTGCTTGGGGACGAGTGGCCATCACTTATTGGCGCCGGCTGGTTACTGTTATTAGATTGTGTCCAAAGCCACGCGTTCAACTTGGACTGGTGTTCATCCTGTTACTGCATGCATGTATGCCGACACTAAACTAATCAAAGGCCTACGAGTTGGATGACACTCGACGGCTCGCTTTTACAAAACAAAGGGGACAATCAAACGAGGAAGAGAGAGAGGGGGAGGGGAGAAAGAGAGAGATAGGGGAGGGGGAGAGAGAGATGGGGAGGGAGAGAGAGAGGGAGAGGGAGAAAGAAAGAGAGAGAGAGAGGGAGAGAGAGAGAGATAGAGAGGGAGAGAGAGGGAGGGAGAGAGAGATGGATAGAGAGAGGGAGAGAGGGGTAGGGAGGGAGGGAGAGAGAAAGAGAGACAGAGAAAGAGACAGAAGGGGAGAGAGAGAGAGGGAGGAGGGAGGGAGGGAGAGAGAGAGGGAGATGGGAGAGATAATAGAGAGAGCGAGAGAGAATAGAGAGAGAGGGGGAGGAAGGGGGAGATAGAGGGGAGATAGAGGGGGAGGGGAGGGAGGGAGAGATAATAGAGAGAGGGAATCGAAACAAATCGATACCAAACCCAAAAAAAAACACCAAGGAGAGAGGGGCGTGACGGTAGGTGATTGATGTGTGGTGTCAGGACATGCGCACAACAAGGCGTCTTCATCACGCATGCGCGGCAGATTTTCTTCAATATTATTATTTTTCTCTCGATCAAATCGAAGAGGAAATTGCTTTGCGCACCGAACAATCGCCACTTTTGTGATTTCCACCGCTTCCGCGATGTTTATTAATCCAAGACAAAGGAGAAGAAGAAGCGCGCCTTACCATATTGCAACGAACCGGGAAAAAACACTTGTGTAAAACATTACATTACCCCCAGTGAATTGTTTTGATTGCAGAACGAAAGGAAGTACTTTTCTTTTAAACTAGTGTGTTACTTACCGCTTCAGACAGGAGAGGTGATTTCTTTTAATTAAGCGCAGGTCGTGTCGCCAAATCTTCTGACTTACCCTGCAACGTTTTCGATGGCGATATAAACCTATCACCTACAGGGCTGCACGGTGGAAATACTAAGTGGAAGGTTTGCGGTGACACTGTGTAGCGCTTCTCTTTCAAGAAGGAGTGTGGCTCTGAAAAGAGCCGGTAACTCAACGTTTCGGGCAGTGTGTACCCTGCCCGTCGTCAGGAGACCAGTCTATTGTCTCCGGTCTCCTGACGATGGGCAGAGTGCACATCACTACCCGAAACTTTGAGTTACCGGCTTTTTAAAAGCCACACTCCTTCGCGAAAGAGGTTCTACATGGTGTCACCGCAAACCTTCCACTTAAAACCTGTCATGCGTGCAAGAATTCAATGCGCCCTGTTTAAAAGCACGACATAGACTCTGGTTTAGGCTCGGACTGTCAGCTGTCTCGACCGCCATTTTGAAAAAGGAAAAGGCAGGGGGCTTGACGTTTCGATCCTATAGCATGGATCGAAACAATCGACACTTTTGTGATTTGAACCGCTTGCGCGATGCCCATTCGTCCAACACGAAGGGGAACAAAATGTGCACCTTACAACGAACCGGAAGAAACTTGTGTAAATCATGTCTGACTCAGAAAGGTCTTGCAAAAGACAGAGGCCTTTGGCAAAGGTCCTACTAGAATCCAAACGTCAGGCTTTCTTTACCGAGAGCCATTTTGAATCAAGATTCGATCACAAGTGAATCAAGTTGGAACCAGGCGAGTATAATACGAGATCGTTCGTCAATGCTTCCCACCTCTTGTCCGAATAGGATCGTCCTATACGGTTACGGCTTCGACTTACACGAGATTCCGTGGCAGTCGCTTGCCAGCTGGCCCACAGAGACCCTCGTGTCATTTCTAGCCGTAGCCAGTGAATTTGGACGAAGGGTCGCCCAAGATCGGTCGTTGATTATGCGTCTTTTCATCTCGGCTTTGCCAGACTGGGAAGATAAGACCGAACCTGCTAAGTCACAGGCTGAGGCTTCAAATGACGCACGAGTCTATGGAAGCTGCTCTGATCAATGGCTACGTCTCATAGTCATTATGTTCTATAATTACTTCCCATATCTAATACTTTTTTCATACATAGCCTAAGCCCATATCGTAATTCACTGACTACAGCCCTGTAGACCAAACGATCATCCAGTATTATCAAGTCGAGAGATCAAAGAGGGCGCCATTGCGAATTATAGGTATCCAGCCATCGATTTGCGAGTCCCCGGGTCAGGCACCAATGGGCTTCGTTTCCACCCCCCTAAAAAATAAAATTAAGTTTGGATTCTTGCTCAGCATCAAATTCAAATCAGAAGATTTAAATTTGCCGTGAAGCGTGACTGTCTGAAACACCGGACAGAAAAACCACGCTCCATCGAGGGCTGATTCAATTTGAGGCCTACCCAATCGGCTATAGTAGACATGAATTTTAATGTTTAAGGTTTAATCTACATTTCCCGGTGCTGTCACGTAGATAGAGTCACTCTTTTTGCGCTGTGGTCTATGGGAGCTTCTGGTTGTAGCATAAAAACAATCTAAGATGGCTCCGCTGAGCTGATTATCATTATTATAAAGTGTGAACCCCACACAACTTTTTTTTGTATTAATATGGGGATTTTGTAGGCTAAGTAACTGATGTATTGTAGAATAAGTGGAGCTAAAGACAACCTAGGGATTCATTCTTCATTTTCGTGTGTAATTTTGAAAATATCTGGCTTTAAATGTGGCCCTATTTGGCTGTAGAATAGGAGGAGTCCATCCCAAAATCCTTGCAGAAATTCGTCTTGGATGTTTTTGTGTGTGTGTGTCTCGGGGTAATTAGCAAACAAATCTTATCGGCTAAGGGCACTAAAATTGAAAAAGAATGTAAGAGATGAAGGTCCAAACTACAATTGTCAGTATAGCTACGGAAACTAAGAATCTTCTGGGAGTGGAATGTTGGCTTTGAAAGTGAGTATTTTTGTACAGTGTTCGCGATTATTGTTATGCAACCTTCTGCATGCACCCCACTGGATTGTGAAGGGCGCCACCACGAGGCCCGTTTGTGTTGATGCATAGCGGAAGCGCTGCCACAGCAGACAATTTCGGCATTTTGCTTATCATTGTGAGTGAAAACGTTCAATATATTTGTTTTGTTTGGTGTGGCATTTTCGTGTCAACTGTGTGTTTGTGGTTAGCAGCTTCTCCGGTCTCTCAGACGCTGGAAAAAGAAGAACTTGGAGGGGTGTTTTCATCTTAGTATGTACACTGGCCCGACGTTATTCGTACACGCACATGTACCTGTAGACGTGCATGTACATGTACTTGTATCGTGGGAACCCCCGTTTTCGACGCTACACGTTTTCGACGCTTAGCCTTCTAACTCACATCGCACTATGAAAACAACTCCGTATAACGATCTTAGACTTCGTATCTTACAGTTGGTTTCCTGCTCTTGTCCGTCACCGAAAATGTGGAAATTTAAGGCTTTTCCAGTAGGCCAAACTCGTGTGATTCAAAAAGTTGCTCTTTTGGGGTCAATTTTCCTAGGTACAAAATTGGCAGTTGCTTCGAAGCTCCAGTTTTCTTTATTGTTGGTCCTAAAAAAAATCTGAGTGTACCATAACAAACCCCAACATCCGTAGAAAAAAAATATATCACGCAACTTGAGGCAGTCCGTTCTGGGTAAAAACTATGGAGCCTCCTATAGGGCGTCTCGCTTATATATTTTTTGAAATTTATTTTTTATTATTAATTAAAGACAAAAAGTAACATGGCCCAATAGGCTTTTTTTTTTAAATGAAAAAAATAAAAGGGCAGCTAGAGAAAGTACCAAGAAGGAGGAAATGTGTCTCTGGAGTGATATTGGGAAAGGTCATAACTGAAGAAGCAGTGAGAAAGAGGATTATGGAGGTTTTTTTTAACGTCACAAAAGAAGACATCGACCAGACCAATACGTTTTAAGCATAAATTATGAATGATTTGAGGAAAGTGTTAGAAGCAGTGTGGAAAAACAAAAACAAAGTTGAACACAAAAAAACATACAGGGAAGAATTTTACAGTGCCACACAGCATTTTGAGTTAATTTAAGAATTTATTTTGCGTTTGGCTACACTGGGACACCTTACTAAACACCACTGACGAAAATAGGTGACGGTGCTTACTGCGCGGTGCGCCGCGGACGTCAACAAAAAGCGGGTAATCTTACGGAAGTGACAGGCTTGATCAACCTTCTCTATGATTATTCTAATAGTCTGTGGTGTGGAGAAAGTGACTGGGACCTCTTTTAGTGTGAAACTTTCGTCCACATTGTTCAGTTTGAAGAAAGGTCCTTATATCGTCGAAAACCGGTTATTGGAGGATACATGTATCGTGGGAACCCCCGTTTTCGACGCTACACGTTTTCGACGCTTAGCCTTCTAACTCACATCGCATGATGAAAACAACTCCGTATAACGATCTCAGACTTCGTATCTTACAGTTGGTTTCCTGCTCTTGTCCGTCACCGAAAATGTGGAAATTTAAGGCTTTTCCAGTAGGCCAAACTCGTGTGATTCAAAAAGTTGCTCTTTTGGGGTCTATTTTCCTAGGTACAAAATTGGCAGTTGCTTCAAAGCTCCAGTTTTCTTTATTGTTCGTCCTAAAAAAAATCTGAGTGTACCATAACAAACCCCAACATCCGTAGAAAAAAAATATATCACGCAACTTGAGGCAGTCCGTTCAGGGTAAAAACTATGGAGGCTACTATAGGGCGTCTCGCTTATATATTTTTTTAAATATTTCTTTTTATTATTGTTTAAAGACAAAAAGTAACATGGCCCAATAGGCTTTTTTTTTTAATGAAAAAAATAAAAGAGCAGCTAGAGAAAGTACCAAGAAGGAGGAAATGTGTCTCTTGAGTGAAATTTGGAAAGGTTATAACTGAAGAAGCAGCGAGAAAGAGGATTGTGTAGTTTTTTTTAAACGTCACAAAAGAAGACATCAACAAGACCAATACGTTTTAAGCATAAATTATGAATGATTTGAGGAAAGTGTTAAAAGCAGTGTGGAAAAACAAAAACAAAGATGAACGCAAAAAAACATACAGGGAAGAATTTTACAGTGCCACACAGCATTTTGAGTTATTTTAAGAATTTATTTTGCGTTTGGCTGCACTGGGACACCTTACTAAACACCACTGACGAAAATAGGTGACGATGCTTACTGCGCGGTGCGCCGCGGACGTCAACAAAACCGGGTAATCTTACGGAAGTGACAGGCTTGATCAACCTTCTCTATGATTATTTTAATAGTCTGTGGTGTGGAGAAAGTGACTGAGACCTCTTTTAGTGTGATACTTTCGTCCACATTATTCAGTTTGAAGAAAAGTCCTTATATCGTCGAAAACCGGTTATTGGAGGATACATGTACAAGTACATGTTGTACTACTGACTGTAGTCCCACTTACAATTACATGTACTGGGCCGGACCCAGTAAGTGAGTCTAATGTTGTACATTGTACATTTACATGAACATGTGATTGACGATTGTAACGTAAGGGTCCAAGTTACTCGGACTGGTCTTGCACAACCATTTGCCATACAATTAAATTAGAATAACATTTTCCTCAAAATTCATGATTTTGTGGCGTGCATACATGTGACTGATGTGTGGTTCGTATGTAGGATAGAATATTGAAGTGCATGTTCTGTACACAATTCCTGCTGTCACTGCTGACTGTCGTCCGGTAGACAAATACGTGTCACAAAATCATGATTTTGGGGAAGTCCTTTTTTAGGGCAAGTGGTTATGTCAGACAGTGTCGTTCTCTAATAATACTTACTTGGTCTAGACTATTGTGGATTTAAGGGGTTTTCCGCCCTTTTTATAGTGAGGGTATCGAACCAAAATCTTTCCAAAGATTTTACTTTACGCAGTGGCTGTTGTTACGGCAGTCGTCTGTGTGGTTCCCTGACTTCACAGTATTTGTCAGGATGTTTAGCTCTTGGAACCAGACTATCAGCTAATAGACTGGTTCAACCAGCCTGCAATGCTGACGAAATACAATCAAGTCAGGGAACCACACGGACGACTGCCGTAACAACAGCCACTGCGTTTACTTTAATACCTTCACCCTAAATGGGTGGAACAATTCCTAAACGCAAATTAGACCACCGCACCGATTTATTATCATGGTCCATGGCATGGTCTGGTACTACCACTTGCCCCCCAAAAAATTAGACTTTTGGCAGTGTGTATGTATGTCCCGACAATGGCATTCTTCCCGCAAACTCTATTCTGTCCCTATCTCTGATTGGCAAACTGTCCTTTATGTTGTGCCGGCTCTCTTACCAGAAAGGTTATATTTAGGAATGATGTCCAAGGCCCGGCAAAATAATCTTTTGTGCAAGAGACACGTATGACAATTGGCCAATCAAAGAAAGGGATCGGATGAAAAGCGTTTGCGGGAAGAGTGACGTTGCCAAGTGAATTTAACCTGCCCAAGTTTAAGTTTTCCCCAAATTCATAATTTTGTGGCGTGTTTGTGTCAACCAGACGACTGTCCCCGGTGCATTACTCTATAAAACATGCACTTCACTATTCCTAGATGTACATAGGCCTACGTGATACAAAATCATGTTTTTTCGTTTCATGTCAAATTGTTTTGGCAATTAGTTGTGCCAGACCATGGTCGATATTGTCTACATTGCAATTGGCGGTCTAATTTGGGTTAAGGTTTGTTTCCAACCCTTACAGTGAAGGTGTGAAATGAAAATCTTTCCACAAAGGGGATAGTTTTGATAGTTTGGAGTTTGGACATTTCATAGAAAAGGAGTACTATGGCTACAGTACAGTTACCGTACAGTACCTTAATTCTACATGTACTATACATGTACTGTACTGTAGGTTAAATACATACATGTACTGTACATCTACATACGTACATGTACGTACCTGTATGTACATGTACATGTACATACTGTATGTATGTATGCACTACAGTCTACACACTGCATGTGGCATACATGTTGTACATGTACATCTACATCATGTACTTTACGATTTGTATAAAATTATTTAAACCTGCATTTTAATGTATGGTCAGCAAAAACCTCTGAAAGTATGAATGATGCACCCCTACTGTTCAATCAGAACTTTAAAAGTAGATCTATACTTCGTCTAACTTGAGACTAGAAATAAAAACCTGAGTGTCAATGACAGGGGCATTGAGTGAGTAGAATGCCGTTGCATTCCTAGAACTCAATCATTCATACTAGAGTAGAAACTAACATTGACCGGTTGACTAGTTACAGTCGTCCGTTCAATCCAAGTTGAGCTCGACCTTAGCCTCATTCAAAATGCTATGTCATGCCTCCCTTCCTCCTCCAGTCCACCCACAACTGATGAGGAGTTGTTATTGCCTGTCAGTCAGGAGTGGCGCAAATGTCCATACATGTGTTCTCATGAACAACAGCACACAGTCCAGGCTGCTGTTATGAGTATGCTCAAGCTGTTACAGAAGATACAGACCTGTGTAGTGTGTACATTTGTGTATCTTCATACTGTAGCACTGCCCTGTTTTGTTCATGATTTTAGTTACTGTGGCTAGGGTCAGGGTGCTTATACAGGATGTTCATTCCAAGTTGAGCTTGACCTCAGCCTCATTAAAAATGCTATATGGCATGCTCCCTTCCTCCTCCGGTCTACCCACAGGTGATGAGGAAATGTTATTGCCTGCCACAAAAGTGGCACAAAATTCCATGCGGCCCTATGGACAACACTACACAGTCCAGAGAGCTGACTGAGAGGCTGACTGAGAAATTTTTAGAAT
This sequence comes from Luidia sarsii, assembly GCA_949987565.1. Lineage (NCBI taxonomy): Eukaryota > Metazoa > Echinodermata > Asteroidea > Paxillosida > Luidiidae > Luidia > Luidia sarsii. Next base: position 18,610,049 of record OX465114.1, on the reverse strand, counting down.
GATTCTGAAAAGAAGGCAAGACAATTTTGACTGAGGCTTGAACCTGAGTCCTCTGGCTTAACGTATTGGCATTTTTATCACGTGTGCTATCCAGCCATAAGATGGCAGCTTGGGTAGAGGCATCAGTCATTATTTTAACCATTAACTGAGCACTGTGTACATTTCTCCAGGGATCACACACGTCATATTCATTAAGATGCAAACAATAAGTTCTTTGCTATTTTAAAAATCTGACTTTATAAATCTTCAATTTAAATCAAGTATTTTTTTAACCCTGACTTAAAATCTTCATTCTTAGTATTTACCCGTAGTTGTAGAACAGCACGGTGTTTATAGAAGATTGAGGCCTATGTGCAAGGACTAATTTCTGACATTTGGCAACAAATCACTAAAATATAGTCTTTAAAACTGACTGGGATTTTTGAACAATTTCGAAAAAAAGACGAAAAATGTAAATTGACTGCACCGGAATTTGAACCCGAGACCTCTGGTTTTGCATACCAGCGTTCTTCCCATCTGAGCTATCATGCCTTTAGATGGCGGCCTTTCCAAATAGTTAGCTAGTCTTTGCAGGGATGGGGGGCGCCAGTCAGAAGCAATTCAACCATTAACTGCCATCGGCTCCACAAAAATGACTATTATGTGCCAAAATTCAAAAATTTAGTTGTATACACAGCTGAATTGGTTACATTTTAAGCTTTAATTTGGTGTATGGTTGAACCCCATAGCATTTTTGCTTTCTGGAGATATACTGATCATGCCCTTTAAACATAACAAGTGGAAAGGGAATATTACGAAAAAGAAACTCTCTTGAATGCCCCTAGCAACAGTTATGTTCCTTTGAAGCTATCTTTCTGAACATTTCATGATGTGCTGAACATTTCATGATATATGTTCTGAACATTTCATGATATATGTTCTGAACATTTCATGATATATGTGCTGAACATTTCATGATATGTGTTCTGAACATTTCATTTCTAACATACATGTATGATAGAAGCCATCAAACCCCAAAATCAAAATTCACAATGTGATTTTTTTTCAACCTCTCCATGTAGAACAGCCCTTTACATGTTATAGCATAGCACCCCATAATACCCTTTTTCACAGAGCGGGTCACGTGGTATCTCAAGGGATCAATGCCCCTGCTTTCATTCAGAATCAAACAACTGTACATTGTTAACCTGGCTATCAGAACTTTTGACATTAATGAGTTTGTACACTTAGTTTATTTCTGTCACACATAATTCCCCATATGATATATATAAAATTCACATTTGATATTCATTTCAGTGGATCACACCAAGTTTAAGTCAAACAAATAAAGGAAACTTGGGAACTTGATAAATGGCAAGAAAAAAATAAGTGGACCTCAAATTAAGCCTCAATAATTCACTCATAGAAAGTAAAAAGAATTCAACACCCTGTAAATTTTTTGTACTGTATCAAAATTTGAGGAAGTAGGAAATATTGGTTTGGATTATTCATTCAAGTACATGTATACATACAATTTGAATGTAAACTTTGTAAATACTGACAGAAAATGTAAACAACATTTTCTGTCAGTATTTACAAATTTTACATTCTTTCTGGTACTTGTATGGGCTGAAATGACCAGGTTTTGACCACAGCCATACTCATTGGATTTGTTTTTTCATGGCTGGGCAGTATTACCCTCCACAACATTCTAGAAAGTAATCCTTCCTTGTCTTCCCACTTACATGTACATGAACATTTCGTTTTACACTGACAGAATGTACAAAGGATATAAAATGTCACACATCATGGGCACTTTAACTGTGGCAGAGTGTACCACTTTCCTCAATAGCCTTCAACCCGTAGAGTTACATACATGTAGTTACATCATTGTCATTGTTACGAGCATGTACTTAATAAATACTATATTTACCAATACATGTAGGTCTTGCAAAGTGACCTATACATGTACCTCTGTATGCTGTCGGCTGTGAGCATTAACAGTCATTCAATGATTCATGACAAATCCTCCCATGTGCTTAGCAGTTAGCACCCAGTGTGCGAATGCAAGTCCAACGCAATAAGCATCACATGAAGTACATGTATGGCTAGTGATCCAGGCCCAATTTCATAGAGCCGCTTCAGCATGAAACTCTGCTAAGCAGGAAAAGTCTTCCTTGTGTAAGCAGGAGTACACACTGCCGCCCTGCAATTTGATGCCCATTGCTTTTTACTTCACTTTTGTTCAGTTAGCATGAAACAAAAGTGAAGTTTGGGTAGGCAAGGGGATCCTTTAGCTCATGACTTTTTGCGCTTAAGCACATTTTTTAAGCGGCTTTATGAAATTGGCCCCTGCTTCTGAGGAAGCATTTTCTTGTTCAGTGGGCCTCCATTCTGAAGTGGCTCTACGAAAGGGCTCCCTCAATGTCCGTCGATACCACTTGGTTTTCTGCTACTGCTATGTGTGCACAGATTGCATTTCCATTTCGGTCTGCTCCAGCTGCCTCCTCAACTTGCTCTTTTCCCATCGGATCAGGATGATGTGGGCAATGACAGAGAGCACAGACAGGGCGGCAATGACATTGATTACGATCACCCCCGCCCATGAGTCTTTGCCCGAGGATGGCCTTTGGGCCACCGAGGCACATTTGGCAGTGTCGGTGACCCAATCACCCGAGCGTGGACACTGGTTGACCATCACCGCTCGGCTGGTGCTCTGCATCCCGATGGGATTGGACGCCGCGCAGCGCAGCAGCATCAGGGTGCCGTCATTGCTGCTGCTGACATTGCTGATGGTCAGCAAGCGGCTCGACTCGGTCAGTTGGTAGTCCGCTGTCTGGTCCCTGACCCTCTGCCACTGCGGGTCCCGGTGGCTGTTGTTCCTCGTCATGGGGCTCTCCTCGATCCAGGCCACGTCCCACATGCGACTGGAAGCGGCGGGCACTGCCCGAACCCGGCACTCGAGGGTCAGCGTGGTCAGGTTGCTCTCGGGATTGCTATCAGCCCGTAGGAGCACCACGGCAACACTCATGTTCACCCTGAGTGGATACACAGTGCAGGTTTTCTGGGAGTGGGCATTTCCAGCGCCCGCCGTACATGTGTAGGCCTGGAAGTTGTCCATCTCGTTGAGGAAATGTGTGACCTGCAGCTCCTCCCCCGGCAAGACGTTGTCAGTCTCCAATCCCTGCCAGGTGAGCTTGGAAGGGGCCTGCGCATCGGCTGGTACCCGACACGTCAAGGTCACCAACTCCCCGACGCCGGCGTTGGCGGGTGATACGCTGCACATCGGCACGAGTGGATCGACGACGGTCAGATGCGCGCAGACAGAGTGGACCCCCGTGTCTCTGATTAGGCACGTGTACAGCCCGGCATCTTTGGACACCACTCCGTCAATTGTGAAGCTGGCTCTGGTGCTCCCCTCCTCCTCGACAAACGTAAGGGAGAAGCGGGATGTGTCCGTCGTTGGATTCAAGATAGTCTGTCTGCACGCGCCCAGGGAGTGGAAGAACTCTTGCTGACACTGTTCGGCTGAGTAGACCCATTGGACATTTCCACACCCCGGTCCTGAAGTGAAGCTGGCAGAGAAGGAGGCCGTGCCGCCCACCTCCACCGTCACGCTGCTCGGTTCGGTCAGGAAGAGCTCATTGCCTGTCCCTGCAGCCCCAGCCACCTGGCACAGCAGGAGGCACACGGTGGCAAGGTGCGCCGACATCGTGGCAGTGGGCTACGGCAGCTTGGCACAGTCTCCCAGTCAGCTGCTGATTCAACCCTTCCAATCTGCCAGAGAGAACCCCAGTGCTGTTTAGCTAGCAGTTCAGCACACCGCCCTGCCATACACACGCTACTAACACCACGCTCAGCAAAAGAAACCACAAAGATGAATCTCTTCTGCACAGTGGCATCAGAACCACAACACCTCGGTCATATCTGTAGAGCGGGAACTGACTACACTTCCTGTTCACTGCGATGACACGTTTCTGACAGTTTCCTGAGTGGTTTGCTCCAAGCCGACCCCCCCCCCCTCCCCCGGCCAAAGTTATTTATACTAGCCCTGTTCATTGTTGACTTTTTTTATCCAATCCGACTCTTTGTCACATGCACATGCACTGCAACCGAAATGTTGTCATACCCGTGCAGTGCTGTGTTTGTTCAGATGCATGTTTCCTGGACTTCCAGAAGTTCCAGCACACATACCGGTACATGTACAAATGTACGGTACACGTATACATGTATGCACATAGAGTAGTGGTACACCTATCAGGAAATTGTTTTAAAATTCCCACAGAACAGGATTTGGTGACTTGGTAAATTCTTATTTGATTGCCAAGGCCCACTCTTGAATTACAAGCCGTAGGAAGAATGATGGTGCTTTGGGATCAGAATTCCTCCCTTGTCCGGAATTCAAACAAAAGTGAAGCTGACTGGCAACTTCTGAACAATTCATTGAGATTGAACAAAGGTCTTCTGTCCCTTTCCTTGATATTTCCTTTCCTTTTTTGTTTTACAGTAATATGCAAAATGTTTGCAAACTGCTTACTGACTAAAATGACCCGAAAGCGAATATCATAAATTAGGAGGGCCTGACATTTGGATTCTACGTGTAGCAGGAGCTTTCTTATAACTTTGCTGCAGTCATACGCATGAGAAGTAGTTTGTACATCGACCCCTTTGATTTTAATATTCAGCAAGGCTCAAATTGAGAACTGCTACCTTTCCCTCTCTCTCCCTCCCCTGTCTTTATTTTCCTCTTTCTCTCCATCTCTCTCGATCTCTCTCTTCTCTCCTCTCCTCTCAGTCTCTTACTCTCTGTCTCTTTCTCTCGCTCTCCCTCTATCTTACTGTCACTCTCTGTCTCTCTCCAACTCACTCTGTCTCTGTCTCTCTCTCTTTCACTCTCTCTCTCTTGCTCTCATACACACTCTCTCTTTCGCTCTTCCTCTCTCTACAGCAGGAGTACATTTCACAATGAGCTCAAGTGGGGGTCTGCAGGTCCCCAAGCCCCAGTTCCCGGCACTGGGCTCCCCCCAGCGGGCTGGCACCCAGCCCAACGGGGGCAGCTCCCAGCCGACCCCGTCCTCCAAGAAGGTGGCCCTGGCCCCGGGCCACTCGCTGATGGACTGGATCCGGCTGGGCCAGCGGGAGGGCCGCCGGCTGAACGGGCTGGCCGGCCAGCTGCGGCCAATCAGCGAGAAGGAGCTGGCTGAGCACAACAAGCCAGATGATGCCTGGATGGCCATCCGAGGTGGGTGCACCGGCCGACGATTTCATCAAACTCATTGCAACTTAACGATCAATCGAAAATCCATGAGCAATGGACCTTTGCCATGAAATATGCAAATAAGACCTGGTGCATGCACTTTACTAAATTGGTGGGCAAGCGGGATTCCAACCAATCATATTATTCCACGGGCGTGCGCGCGTTCCTTCGCGCTAACTGTTTGGCGTGTGGTGATTGGCTACTCAGTGTCTCCTGCGGGCGTATTTCGAAACCTGCATGCCACGTGCACTTGTTTGCCAACCAATTAAGTGTAGCGCATGCGTAAGGTCTAATTTGCATATTTCATTGAAAAGGCCCATTCAGAGAAACCCTACGGCCTATCACAAATTACAATGGGTTATCCATCGTAAAGTGAGTTATGATGCATCGTAAGGATTAGCAAAATCACCCAGGGCTTGGTTGGGTCCTCAACTTGGTTGTCAGGTACCTGTATTAGTGCATTTTCATAGATATAATGTGATTTTGTTTGCATTGAGGAGAATGTAGGCCTACATGTGTAATTCAATAGTTTTGCCCTTTGAAAGTTAGTAACAGTTTTTGAATTTGCTTTTTAACCCATCTTTTAATGGGCTGTGTACATGTGTACCCTCTTGAGATCACATGGTGATATTACAGTGGTCTATGGGGTTAACATCTTAAAGCCCCTACACAACATTGGTAAGATCAAAAAACAGGAATGTTCACAGATTTACATGAAACTTTTGAAGATGGTTATAGTAGAAACCTCTCACTGAAATATTTCTGCCTAAGATTTTGTATTTTGGGAGAAATGAGTAAAAGAAATAGTTTACGTTTCACCGAGATGTGAACTATTTTTCGGAACAGTACGGCGTTGAATGCTGCATTTTCGTGAAACAAATGAAGCGGTTTTCATAATTTTGACGGATTGAGCTGAAATTTTCACAGGTGTGCTATTTCATGCATATGTTGGATCAGATAACGTATGGATGCTATTCTTTGACCTCGACCAATGTTGAGTAAGGGCTTTAAGGTGTGCCATTGTGCATTTGTAACGTTCGAAAATGACTTGCCACTTTGAGAGAATGCCGATGATATCAGTTAGGCCTACTACAGTGTGTCCCATGGATGTGAATGGTTCTGTTTGGTGTTCCAGGCAAAGTGTACAATGTGACTCCCTACATGAGTTTTCATCCGGGCGGTGTGGAGGAGTTGATGCGAGGTGCTGGTGGGGACGGGACACAGCTGTTTGATGACGTGAGTTGCCATTCTTTCCTCTCTCCTTTCTTTTCTAACACCTAAATCAAATCTCAAAATTTAGTGGGCCTGACTTTTCGATCCTAGCAGGACCTTTCTCAAAGGCAGAGTGACAAGGACAATCTTCTCACTAATCTCTACCCTACTCCTTGCCCTTCCCTTTGATCTCACCTTTCCAGCTTTCCTCTTTGTCCTTTGTTTCTCATCCGTGTCCTATTCACTCTCTCCCCCCTTCCTTCGTGTACATGTATCTGTTTTGCCCTTGTCACTCTGCCTTTGAGAAAGGTCCTGCTAGGATCGAAACGTCAGACCCACTAAATTTTGAGATTTACTTTTTGGTAATTTTAGTCAGTAAGCAGTTTGCAACATATTTGTATATCACCAAAATCAAATAGAGTACTGTAATATACAGATATGGTGCAGACTGCTTACTCACTGAAGTTACCCACATGGAAAAGAGTAGAGAGCCTTTTGTATTGATCCCAGCAGAGCCTAGCAGGACCTTTCTCAAAAGCCGCATTTCCACTGGACTTGTTTTGGTAAATCTCACCGAGATGATGGTTACCATTTTAAGTCCAGTCATATTTCCTCTCTTTTACCGACCAACCTCTGCCCAGTAAAAGTGACCAGGTACCTACATGTAACTTTAACCGAGTCGAAAACCACATCCGGTCAGTAATCATCAGCCTGCGTAATGGCACGACAACACACTGTGCAAGGTTTCTGCATACACGGCATGACGGCACACTCTGCGATCAAACCCATTCATGTTGGCAGCCAGGAGTGGTTTTATTTTGTGGGCTATTGAGGTCAATATGTAACTTCAAAGGTCACATCATTTTGCCAGCTAGGTTACCTTTTCCATCATCTTGGTTAAAAAAGTCCAAGTGCTAATGGCGGTTTGATTCAACCATTTGAAATTCAACCAATGTCTCGGTTGAATTTTTTAAGCCCAGTGGAAACTCTGCTAAAGGCAGAGTCTGCCTTTGATAAAGGTCCTTCTAGGATGAAAATGTCAGGCTCTCTACATGTAAAGTGATATACAAAAATGTTGCAAACTGCTTACTGACTAAAATTACCAAAATGCAAATCTTAAAATTTAGTGGGCCTGACGTTTCGATCCTAGCAGGACCTTTCTCAAAGGTAGAGTGCCTTTGCCTTTGAGAAAGGTCCTGCTAGGATCAAAACGTCAGGCCCACTAAATTTTAAGACTCTCTACATGTACATATACAATCATTTTTCTTCTTCTCCATCAGGTTCATGTGTTATCAGCCATTGCTTTCAGGGCATCTGTGTCACATATTTATTGCTTATTTTCATTGGTCATCTTAATTTCATTCCCCATCATTTGTAGATTGATTTGGGGAGGAGATTCTGAACGAGACCTTTAACCACAATTCTACCCGAATCCTTAAAAAAACTGTTACCATATTTCTTTTGTCAAGTGTAAAGGATATTTCAAAGATTTTGTTTCTTAGTATGTAGAACTTGGAGTCCAAAGCAAGGCATTAGCAGTTAAAGCAGTGCATTACCGTTGTCTTGTCTCAGGTGCACCAGTGGGTGAATGTGGCCTCAATGCTGGAGAAATGCTACATAGGCCAACTACAGAAGTCACTGAATCTGGGCCATAAAGGTACCTGAGCACTTGCCCCACTGACATTATATCAGGCAATGCTGTTTGTACTGTTGTGTACCTATTTCACCACGGGCGTACCAAATTGTGACGTTACTTGATTTTTTTTTAATAGCAAAGAGAACTTTGACTGGACTGAGACTTGAACCCGAGACCTCTGGTTTTGCGTACCAGTGCTCCTACAGTCTGAGCTTCCTAGCCCTTAGATGGTGGCCTTCCCTAATAGTCAACTTGTCTTTGCCAGTTAATTCAACCATTAACTGCCGTAAATCTCCAGGGATCACACCCCTGCTTTCATTCAGATACAAACAACCAATTGTTGTCAACCTGAACTTTTGACGTAAATGAGTTTATAATTTATTTCTGTCAGCCATACTTGTATGAAAATCATTAGCATTTGATATTCAGGGTTTTATTTCTCACTTTATCTTATAAATAAATTTACTTACATTGTGAATTGAACCTGAAGTACCCATGTACCCATTTATCTCATAATATCGATAAATTTATCTCATAATATCGATAAATTTATCTCATAATATCGATAAATTTATCTCATAATATCGATAAATTTATCTGATATTATCGATTAATATCGATAATATCGATTAATATCGATAAATGTGAAAAAAGGCCCTTGTCTTTGTGCAATAGCTTCTATTTTATATTTCAGACCTGCACAAGAAGATGGCTAAACTGTCTCCATCTACTGCAATGCTGGCCCCTCCAGCTCCCGTCAAAACAGGTAGAGCAATGCACTCCTTTGTATGTACATGTAGATTGCTTACAGCGACAACTGTATTCGGTTACATCATGTGGGTAGATGAAGGGTTGGTATGCGATGACCCTGTCTACCAATTGTCAAAATGAGCATAGCCAACTTTGCATGATGAGCTCCGATTCTCTGATCATTCTCATGAATGCTGCCCTCGCTCTTTCCTGTCCAAGGTTCTCTTCCTCAGGTGGAGTCTTCCTCCACAAAGCCAGAGACAGGAGAGGCTGAGCAGGACCCCGCCACGGATCCCCAGAAGCCTAAAGCCAGGTGCCGTTGACCTTACCTTTGCTTTCTGCTCACCTGTGCTTTTCCCTTCGCCATTTCTGCCCAGTTTTCCTCCCTTCTTTCCTCCCTTCTTTCCTCCTGGGGCCAATTTCATAGAGCCGCTTAAGCGCCAAAACAGGCTTAAGCACAAAAAGTCATGAGCCACAGAAACCCCTTGCCAACCCAAACTTCATTATTGTTTCATGCTAAGCAAAGAAGAGTGGAATACAAGTCAGAAGCAATGAACATCAAACCGCAGGGCAATTTGTAATCCTGCTTACACAAGGAAGATTTTTTCTGCTTAGCGGATTTTCACGCTTAAGCGGCTCTATGAAATTGGGCCCTGGTTGATATTTGGCATTCTCCCCATGTGCTCTGCAGATACGACTGGTACCAGAATGCCGGCAAGATCACTGTCACCATCTACGCCAAGTGCGATGTACGTATCTGTATGAACTACCGACCTGCCCCAATAACAGAGTGGGCAGTGATTTATCAAATGTTTTTAAGCACTTCTCATCAGGGAGGCCCCAATCATGTCTGGAGCCAACTTTTGCTTTACGAGGGGAGAAATCTAGTACGGTAATTCGAACCTTGCATTGATCTGTGCATGGGCTCAAATCTGAGACCGTTGTAAGGGGAAATAGCATCCGGTTCAAAAGAGAGCATAGAGAGGTCAGTTAATGTGCAATGTATGTTAGCAACATGGGGCTTCACACGCATGTAATATGATATACTTTATAATGCAGTGCAGTACAGTGCAGTTGGTACCCATCGTGTGAACAAAACAGGACAGGAGGATTGGTGCGGAAACTGTCGGGGTCTGTGAAATTCCCCGTGCTGTACGCTCTTCGTCGTAAAACAAAAGTTCACTTATATCAAATTGGCAAGGGTGTATGCTTGAAAGTTTAAAGATGTTTGGTAAAATAGTGTTGTGGCAAAGACATTTGCCTTGACACTTGGTTGATACGAGTTTGTTGGGAGTTTGTGACTGATGCTGACTAACACATCCAATGGGGAGACTTTTATTGACCGATAATGTTACCAGATTATATTTTTGACCAACATCAGTCAAACTATTGGTTAACTCTTTCCGTACGGCGCGCCGATACGTCGGCTCGGTAAACCGCTCTCTGTTGACGGAAAGCCGATACATCGGCTCGCGTGTCCCATTGTTTCTAATATATTACCAAATTTATTCCGTACAGACATGCACATTAATTCCGTAGTGAAAGAGTTAAACAGTGCCCAACATATCTGAAGGCATATTTATCAGATACGGCAGATATGCTGACCCTATGCTGGCTTGTATGCAATTGTAGACAAAGGGTCGTGCAGTGAACCCAGTGTCTGCTTCCAGCAGATGCTAGGAGTGACATTGTGGATGCCCAGCCAAGATTGAATACAGCAGTGGATACCGGTATTTATTAGGCACACCCAGGGGATGTGAATTTCTGGAAGATTTAAACATCAGCGATTCTCGTCACTCAAAGGCATTTGTAAACCGGAGAGATGTTGACATGATTCTGAGGACACACGCTGTTAGCATCCACTGTAGATCGCTGCACAGTGATGATTGAGCTTTCAAAATCAACCCACTTGACTAATCTTCGGATTCCAGTTTGTCATGTTTTAGAGGCGTTTCTCGGTGACTCTGAATGCCGGAAAATGAGATTGTTGACTCGTCTTGGAATCTGAATTCTCCTGTTTCAGGACGTGAAACCTGAGCATTTAGTGATAGACAAAAGTGGGCAGGATCTCCAGGCGACAGTGATACTGGACGACTACGTGTACACTGTGCACATCGGTAAGGCCTCTGTGCCTGGGCACCCTTATAACCCAGTTGATCCTCTCAGGGCTATTAAGCCCAGTCTGTACCAATTGTAAGTCAGAACTCCTATATCCTGTACCCAGTGTATCCCAAGCAATGAAAGGAGCTGCCATGCCGTGTACCCAATTTATCCCATATGAGAACTGGACCCCTCCTGCCCTGTACCCAGTGTATCCCAAGCAATGGATGGAGCTGCCACGCCCTGTATGTGTGCTCAATTTATCCTAAGTCAGAAGTGGACCCCTCCTGTCCTGTACCCAGTTTATCCTATTAAAGTGATGGAAGCAGCTGTCATGTCCTGTACCAAATTTATCCCAAAAGCATAAGTGGACCCCTCGTGTCCTTTACCCAGTTTATCCCAAGTGATAGAAGGAGCTGTCATGTCCTGTACCCATTTCAGTGAGGGTGTGCCCTACTTGGTGTTCAACAAGCAGTGCATGTACACAGATTCGGATCGGCCTTGTGGTCTGGTTAAGACATCTGCACAAGGTTCAAATCCCATCCATGCTGCCTCTATCTTTGCAATAGGCAAGCAGGCAAAAGTGCTGAGCATGGAGTGCTGATTTCACATATACGTCAATTAGGGCAGACCCTCATTGAAGTCATATCTGTTAATCTATCATGTCCTCATGAGTGAAGAGTTCCCTTAGGCTTATGATATCAAATATTCCTCTGTTTCACTGCAGATTTGGCTTGTGATGTCACAAATTCTTATGAAGGTAAGTGAATAGTACAGTCATGTCTGTACTTGCTTTGAACTTGGAAAACGGGAGCTTAAATTTAGAGGAGTATTATGCAAACAATTTGCAAACTGCTTACTGACTAAAATGACCAAAATACTGCTTTAATACTAGCAGGACCTATCTCAAAGACGGAGAGGCCTTTGAGAAAGGACCTGCTTGGATCAAAACTTTCATCAAGTCCTCAAAATGTTTTGATATTTAGAGGAATTGAATTTAGAGGAACTGCTCACTAAGGTGGATTGTTCAAGCTGGGCTAATACATTATTGGCTCTTAATGGAAAGTGTTATATACAGTGCTCAGTGTCTTGAATAAACAATCTTTGCTCTGACGGCTTGCCATTTCCTCGCCCAGGAATCCGAGTGGTGCCAGGCCCCGTACATCGGATCCTCTTTGTCCTGAACAAAGTGGACCCTGACAAGAAGTGGGCAACCCTGGGGACTCCACTGGATGGACACAACACCATGATTGCCAGAGCTGACAAAGGTATTGCCCCACCCATGGGCACATCTCCCTTTCACTGTTTCAACTGTCCCCCCTAAAAAAAAATTCCCAATTTGTTGGTCGGTGATTTGAATAGTTTTTTGGGGGGAAGGGGGACCGTGATTTGAATTGCGATTCAAACTCCACTTTGGACACAATAAACATGACTATTAGTGGGTTTGAATCGTGATTTGGACTCCACTTTTAGTGAGACTTTTCTTGATAATCACATTTATTTGCCACACGGTACTTGTGGGAAGACTCCATTGAATCGCATTTTTTTTTTTTTCCCACAATGCACTGCTCGTGCTCTGATTGACAGGAATTGCCGTGCTAGTTTATCATTATGGCTCCCTGCATGGGCCACCCTCAAGGACACATCCACCATTTAATCACAATTGGTTCACAATCTTTTTGGCATTTTTGTGTGGATGTGAGCAAAAAATACAAACCGGTTTTTGAATCGTGATTCAAATCGTGATTATTTGCACATTGAGAGCAGCCCTACTATGTGCTTCAGCACATAAAGCCGACTTTGGCACACCCTCTGGCCTCATCCCACATTTCCCAACATACATATTCCTCTCCTTTTCCAATATGCATCTCCAAAATGCCGACATGGTTTGGATTTTTAGCAAAAGGTTTATGTACATGTCACCTTCACCTATCCGCTAAATGCCTGTGGGCACATTCAATTCAATTCAATTCAAAACAACGTCTATTTCCACACAATAAACCTCTGGACTAACGTACCAGTGCTCTTCCATCTGAGCTATCCTGCCCTTACATTGTGGCCTTCTCTTATAGTCAACTAGTCTTTGCCTGGGTGAAGAGTGAATTGTGTTTTCTGTCCTCCTCTCCTGGTGTTCCAGAGTCTGTCTTCCGCAAGTGCAAGGTGCTGACCTGTCAACCTTTGACCCACGACATCAAGCTGTTTGGCCTGGAGTTGCCGACCGGTTGCCACATGGCGCTGCCCCTGGGATACCACGTCCACCTCCGAGTCCTTGTCAACGGTGAGGCCCACCGGAGTCTCTGCTTGAGAGTGGGATGAGACAGACACAAAGTGATGAAGAGGGAAAAAAACAGTCTGAAGTGGAAGTCGGAGTCTGCTAAGCAAAAATGAAATCTGCTGAGCAGAAATAAAAATCGATGAGCATAAAAGAAATCTGCTGAGTAGAAATGAAATCTACTGAGCAAAGACAAAAGAAATCTGCTGATCAGAAGTGAAACCTTTCAAGGAGGAGGTGCACCCATGATGCACCCTTCATTTACTTGCCTATGCTTTTTCACGTAATACCAGTGAACACAAGATAATAATTCATCAATTAAAAGGTAGCTGTGGCCAAGAATTTTGACTGCTCCTGATCCTAGACACGTCTTTTCGAGATTGTATCCTCTGTTTTGGAGTCTATAATTCAAAAGTAACTTGATTTCAAGAGCAGAGAAATATTGCCGTGCTTGATCACCCGTGTGCTTGCAAGGACAGTCGCTTTCTTTTTACTGCAATGAGCAAATGTCAATAAAGCGCATATCTTGCATGGTAAACGCCTCCATAGGCCTCCATTATAATCTATCAGATGGATGGATGAGGCAAGTCTCGACTGTGCATAGCATCACGCTGCTCTCAATTGAGATTATGGAACACAGTTAGACCACTATAGAGCCTACAATGGACGTACACACTACCCGAAACGTTGAGTTACCGGCTCTTTTCAGAGCCACACTCCTTCTTCAAAGAGAAGTGCTACATGGTGTCTCCGCAAACCCTCCACTCAGCAAACCTTCTTATCTTTGTTGCTTTGTTGTTTTCAGGGGAGGAGCTGAGCCGGCCCTACACCGCCGTGTCCGAGACCCTCCTCCCAAGGAGCCGCCGCCCACCGGGCGAGGCCAGCGCCGCCCCGTGCCACCGCCTCCACCTGATGGTTAAGATCTACCCAGGGGGCCAGCTGACTCCCCGCCTGGACCGCCTGGTGCCGGGCGACAGCCTGGAGGTCAGCGACTACGAGGGCACCTTTGCCGCTGCCCGCCTGCAGGGGGCGGACTGCCTGACACTGGTGGCAGCTGGTACTGGGTTCACACCCATGGTCGAGATCTTGCTGTGGAGCATTCGTCAGCAGAGGCAAAAGTAAGCTCTCTCCGGCACTGACCATCAGGACCCCCCCTCTCTGTTTTTCCGGGGCTGGAGGTGGTACCCGATATTCTCCTGAGAACCCGTCGCCCAGTCACATATGGACTGCAGTCTATTAAGAATCTTCCCAAGGGTGATGTTGAACACATGCATACGGTGTATCACAACTTAACCACTTCGTGCCGGCTGGTTTTGTCAGTGCCGATTACCGCCATACGGATTTTTTTGAACAATGCATCATTTTCAAATCTCGCTAAAACAATCGGAACAATATATTTCTGTGAAATAAATCAATAAGGGTACCTATACTATGGGTACAAGAGAGTCAAACCTGGCACAATTCGGACGTTGTTGTGGCTATTGTCAAGAGATTCTCCGTTTATAAAAAAAAAGGGCCCATTGTGCATCGTCGATGGAGCGTAACGCACTTGTGTGTGTGTGTGTGCGTGTAGGGTGCTGTCAATCCCTGACCGCAGACTCCAGCCTCCACTCCAGACAGTCAAATCTTCGAGTTGGTCGGCCACAACCGAGCTTAGAGATTGCGGTAAAGAATGTGGGTGGAATTCCAATGCTTGACCAACGACCGTTGGGCTGTGTGGCATGCAAACACAATGTCCCTCGCGTGCTTTCAGCTGCAGCGCGGTATGCCTCGATCCTCCACAGTAAAAGTCCCACAATTGCACAATTACTGCTGCTAATCTTGCAATTCACAAGTTGGACCCCTGATTCATGGAATAATGATTTCTATGAGTGCGTTGCCCTTTGTTCCATATATAAGTATGGACACCAAAATGCCACAAGTTGGACGCCTTATTCATGGAATAATGATATTTATGAGCGCATTACCCTTTGTTCCATATGTAAGTATGGACACCAAAATGCCACAAGTTGGACCCCTGATTCATGGAATAATGATATCTATGAGCGCATTGCCCTTTGTTCCATATGTAAGTATGGACACCAAAATGCCACAAGTTGGACCCCTGATTCATGGAATAATGATTTCTATGAGTGCGTTGCCCTTTGTTCCATATGTAAGTATGGACACCAAAATGCCACAAGTTGGACCCCTGATTCATGGAATAATGATATCTATGAGCGCGTTGCCCTTTGTTCCATATGTAAGCATGGACACCAAAATGCCACAAGTTGAACCCCTGATTCATGGAATAATGATATTTATGAGCGCGTTGCCCTTTGTCCCTCACTCAGCAGGCGTATCAAGCTCCTCTTCTTCAACAAGACGGAGGCCGACATTCCCTGGAGGGAGGAACTGGAGGCCCTGGTTGCTGCTGCTGCCGCCGCTACCAAGCGGCCCCCTGGCCTGGAGGTGGTTCACATTCTGTCCAACCCCGACTCGGCCTGGGACGGGCCCCGCGGCCGCATCCGGCCGGAGCTGCTGGACGCCCATCTGTGGCAGCCGGCCAGTGAGCCCCAACGCAGCCACCTGATGTGCATATGTGGGCCCACTCCCTTCACTCAGCTTGCCTTCAGGTAAAGAGTTAAGACACATCCAGATCCGACTCTGTACATCAACCCATGTCCACACTCTTGAATGTTGGGCTGTTCAGCTGCAGACTTCTCAGCTGTTTGCGTTTTCTGCTCAACAGAAAAGTCAACTCCACATACCTGATCTTATAATCTAATTATAATGATCATGTTAATAACGGGAATTTATAGTACTGTATGCACCTCAAGAGACGCTCATTGCGCAGTACCAGAAAAACATTAAAGAAAAGCAAAAATTATAACTATTACTGGTAAGGCCCCATTCTCATTTTTGGTTCTGAGTCACTTTTTGCTTACCCCCGGTATGTACTCAGACTACCGTGATGTAAATGGTTTTCATTGTTGAGCACACTGCATTGCTGGTATTTAAGATTGCAACTGTCAGTACAGGAATGGTGCAATGACATATCCCTCCCTCTTGGACTTGGTATATCAGGATCTGTGAACACCTGCCTTCTCTCTGCATCTGTCCTATAGGCTATCCAAGGACTATGGTTACACCTCTGAGATGATACACGTCTTTGCTGCTTGATGACGGATGGCCCCCTCATTCCGAACAGCTCGCTGATCTTGGACCTGACCCCTTCCTGCCAAGTGACAACCCAGCCGAGCAGTGACCCCACCTCGTGACAGCCCCGCCAAGGAATGACCCCCACCGAGAAATGATCCCCACCGAGTGATGAACGACCCCCGCCGAGAAATGATCCCCACTAATTCCTGACCTCCCCTGTAAACCATACATGTACCTGGTGTAATGGTGTAATGACCCACCCAAGTCAACAGTCTTTGCTATGGAGACGTGTACGGTAGGTTTTCAATCTAGGTGCACCTTTCTCATTGGACTTTTCAAGCTTTGGGCAAAGGATTCTTTCCCAAAATGAAAAAAGGTGAGAGTAAATTGAACGAAGAGTGTGTACAATGGTCACTGTACACACAGTAATTTCTTTTTGTAATTCATTACATCAGACATCCCTTTATTAACAAATGAGACTGGATTTGAGCTATTGGCTGTGGCTATTGGATGCTGCCATTCTTAATTGGCTTGTGCAGAGTAAAAGGACTTCACTGACTGTCATCAGCCTTAGCATCATCATGCAGGTTTCCTCATGGGAAGGCTATAGGTATTTGAAGGAGAAACAGTAGTCTTCCAATCGTGTCCAGAACCGGTGTGGGCAAGCTGTTCCATATTGTATGGTATTAACTTCAGACCCTGATGGGGATAATCCGACCATGGATGATCACAAGATTTGGGGTTCCGGATCTCTCCAGACCCATTAGCAAGAGCCGAGTATGCTGTCGGAAAACAGCACACACTGATATTGGCCAGTACAACCTGAACACTTGATGACTCAGTACTCCATGTATCTATCGTAGATTTTATTTCCTTGCTTTCTTGATAGAGGATAATGCGATTTCTTGATGTATTGGCTGGCCATGGGCAGTGGAATCCATGTATCATATCGTAGATTTTATTTCCTTGCTTTCTCGATAGAGGATAATGCGATTTCTTGATGTATTGGCTGGCCATAGGCCGTGGAATCCATCCTACACATAGAAGGACTTTTTATCATGTACATAGTGAGAATCTGCACACATGCGTGTACATCGTTTATTTTTTTATATACAAATATCAATGTATTCGAGATAAGTGCGGTCTGTCTCAAAACGTCCAGCCTTGCATCTCACGATAATTATTGGCGAGACAATTCAGTGAATTCACCCAAGACACGGAAGCTTTGAGACACCCCATACACACCTCAAACAAACAGTATACGCTACAATCATGGATGCAGTCATTGCATTGTCTCACATCTTTTCTACCTCCCTCCCTTTCGCCCGCCTGTCTGCCCGCCTGACAGCCCGCCCCAGGGAAGGAAATCAATTAATGGTCGATGTTTTGACAGTGCAATCTTCCTTGTGTGGGTATAGCCCTCGGTGGTGTGGACGTCATTACCCTGACCTTTGTTGCAAGTATTGCATTGTATCCATGTAAACTGCAAATACAGACAAGAGTTGGTACAAAACGGAGACGGTGCAGACAGAAGTGCCCTCGTGTTCTTGACAACGAGAGTTGTTCATAAAATAGTAGTTGAGATTGATATTGGTGTTTACTTGTTTGTTCCATCCATGCTGTAGACACCTTTGAGTGTGTGTCTTTCAATGCGATGTAGAGTGCCCTGTCCTCAAGCTGGCACTTTTAATTTTCTCGGCTGTAGTACATAAATAAAACAAATTGTATTTTATCTTTATTAGCTACATTACCATCATGCTTTGATTTGTGTTTCCTGTGTTCGGTAGGGCTACTGTGTCTCATTTGGGTTGATTTTGTTTTATTCATTTGTATGATGGGCCTAGTATGATTTTGTGGTCCTTTATCTTAGGTCTAATTTGCATATTTCATGGGAAAGGTCCATTCTCCAGCCCATGAAAACGCCGACGACTGTTGCGCGATTTCAAATCACGGTGCGTTTGTTTCAGACAGTTTATCGCATGGATTCAATGAGGGTTCACCCCACTCGACGTGGAGCGGTCAAGATCGAGCGGAGACAGTCACGGAGAAGCGCAGCCATCGTGAGTGACGACACTCGCTTGCCAATCTCAAGTGACACACATTCCCACTTTGTATCCTTGTAGAGACATTGCTTTGTTTCTCGTGCACTATACATCCGAGTGAGAAACAACATACAACCTTCACTTTCCTGGGTAGAAATCTGGACCGTATGTCCCTTATAATTATAACACTTCATTTTTTCGATTCTTTTCGATTTTTTCGATTCTTACCCATCAAAAATTTCCCGGTTTGGAGTGATTTCCAAATTCCAGTTTGGTGAAAACCTTGTGGAGACCTACACACCTTTACAATTTCCCTGTGGAGACCTATTCAACCTATTGGTCTCTACAAGGTACTAGATTCGCGCCCACTGATTTCGGTCTTGTGTATTTGCATTTGTTACGTTCGTTAATGATTCACCACTTCGAGAAAACCCCGATGGACTACATGCGACTGCTTTTCACCTAAAGTGTCATAAAGGCTCGACCCTTGCTACCGTAGCAGCACCGACGAGACCTGCATCCCCTGGTATTTTCTAGGTCACTCAATCAGAGGTTGCCGAAAATGAAGAATTGATGGCGAATGTGGAAATGGTCGCACCAGTCTGGACTGTCACGCAGAAGTTGGCGCCACTCTTGACTCCCGATAGGCCAGCTGTCGGTGGACTGGAGGAGAGGGGCGTGCCGTAGCGTTATATCAAGCGCATCATTGATTATGTTCGACTATGTGTGGCTAGTAAGGCATTCAAATGCGCAATAATGTGGGACTGCTGCCATTGATATGTAGCCCCGCACCGCGGAGATGCATTAACCAGGAAGGAGACGCTGCATTGTTCATTTCTCACATTGTGTTCGCTTCCTTCGTGAATGTGAAAGAAACCATTGCGAGGTTGCTGCATGAATACAGTACAACGAACGCACGCTGCATTTCGGCGTCTTGGGACGTTTTAATTGCGCATTTGCTCGACAGCCGTGCGATCTCCGCGGAACTGTCCAGCGGGTTGGCAGAGGTCCGAGGTTATGACTTCTAGTCAGAGGATGTAGCATAGGCGTTGGGAAGAGATGTCACGATATTATATTGATGTTTATATTAACATTTTCGAAACGGTCGGTGTGGAAGCATTAGATACGGCCGAACACAGCTCCCCATTGTATACGTTATGTTAAGTAGAAACCCCCGTTTTGGGCTATTCGCGTATACAAATGTCATGTCTGTCTGTAATACTTACAAGATATTTGATCGTCCAGAATAATGGTAGTTTAATATTGTTGAGTATGGAGTGGGTTTCATCAAAATCCATCAAATTAATACATTGGAAAATGTATGACGAATCTCAAATATAGACTGTTTTCTGTACAGATATAGTATACTGCGTTGCCCAGTTTGTCAACCTCGTTACCAGGGTGTTTGTACTGACCCCACCCCGTTTCGTATATTATTGCGCAAGAGCCTGGCGTACATGCAAGTGTTTCCGTGACGTCTTCTGACGTCAGGTACCTGCAACGGGCCCTTGTAAAACGTTGGACAGAAAGTGCACGTATGGCGCAATCGCATACCCGACATTCTGCGGAGTTTCATTAGAATTGTTGGGCGTTTGTGATTGATTCTGATCCATGTCATGAGCAGCTGGCATTAAACCGATTATGTTACCAGCTGATATTTGCACCAACCATTGTAAGAAAGTTATTTCTCACTCGCCCGGCATTTTTAGGGTCGGGAAGACATCCATTATTAGTGGAAGGTTTGCGGTAACACCATGTAGCGCTTCTCTTTCAAGGAGTGTGGCTCTGAAAAGAGCCGGTAACTCAACGTTTCGGGTAGTGTGTACGTCCATTGTAGGCTCTATAGTGGTCTAACTGTGTTCCATAATCTCAATTGAGAGCAGCGTGATGCTATGCACAGTCGAGACTTGCCTCATCCATCTCTCTCATAGATTATAATGGAGACTAATGGAGGCGTTTACCATGCAAGATATGCACTTTATTGACATGTTTGCTCACTGCTGTAAAAAGAAATCGACTGTCCTTGCACTGCAATATTTATCTTCCTTTTAAAACAAATTACTTTTAAATTATAGACTTTAAATCAGAGGGTACAATCTCGAACAGACATGTGTAGGAGCGGGAACAATAAAACTTGTCCGCAGCTATACCTTTTATTCGATGAATTATTATATCCTGTGTGGACTGGTGGTACCTGATAAAGCAGACATGTAAATGATGGAGTGCGTAGTGTTTATAGCCTTGGTCCAAGTGCACGGTCCAATATATAATCCATACATTCAATGTGATTATAAGCCTATCTATGGTGTATCATACCTAGTTCGAAGTCTTGAATAAGTCGTTTCGCCCGGAAAACCAGGTCTATTAATAATTATATATACTGCTTCTGCAAAAGCCCGTTGTGTGTGCACTGTGCAGTACTTGGTGTGTACTACGAGTGCATGCATGCGCGTTGCGTTTCAATGTACACAAGGCACATGGTGCGATCGGGAAATACAGTATACGTGACCGTGCACCGTACCCATTGATAAAACCATCCTCGACCTGGGCTGTTTTCGAAATTAAGACTAAGGCTCAGACATTGTCTCTATCTGGCAAAACCTGAACAGCCAGGTTGTGGTTTGTTTCCGAATTTTGAAGGTTTGTTGGCTTGATAAGTACAGAGTATTCACCATGAAACTGGGGCCAAACGTTTGTTTTTAGATACCTGTCCAACTAACCTCCCTTTATATTGCATTGCCCTCTGTGTATGGAACAGACTGCGATATTAACACATATGACCCCCGCTACCTTCGAGAGATTGTATCATGATCATAGGCCGTATGATTTCACGAACCGAGCATTAAAGGTAAATTATACATGGGATATGTAATTTCCTGTACCGTAGTATCGCCTTAGGGTTGTCTGCCGCGTCTGCATCGGCGTTGAAGACCCCGCATTACAGTAATGCTCTCGGCCCGAAAACGCTTGCTAGCCATACCGTAGATAAAGACGTTGACGATGCTATTGAAGTAGCACACGTCCTTTATGCCCATCAGGGCTGCGATCATGTTGGCGTGATGGGAGGACTTGAGGAAGTCGACGAACAGGCTCCCGAGCGCGTAGGTCTTGAACCAGATGTTGGGCAGCCAGAGGATGAAGAGGAAGAAGGTGGCAATGAACAACATCCGGGTCATGCGGGTCTGGGCCGTGGCCTGGCGCCGGCGTCTGTCCTGCGCCTGGCGTCGGGCGCAGCGAGCCGTTTCGTTCGCTCGGCTACGCTGCGCCGGATCCTCGGGCAGGCCGGCTGCTCTGTCACCGCCTCGGCCGTCGTTCAAAGATGCAGCCCCGTCCTCGGATTGACCACTCACCGACCCACTGACAGTCGGAAGGTGCTCGCTTCCTGGAGGGCAGACACTCAACATTGCAGGGTGTTCTCCTTCAGTTTTACAATGCTCCGTCTTTGAATGCTGGAGGCAAACGCTCTTAACGGTACTCGCATCTAGAGTCTGCTTGGATGTGGACGGAAGGCTTACCCCAAAAGGGGACGTATCCTCGGTGTCTATCGTAGGCGTCTGAAGGCATGACGATGCTAGAAAGACATTCTTAGTGTCGTTGACCGTTGCAGTCTGCTTGACATTTGTTGCCTGGGGAGTGCTCTCAAATACGCCCTGATTCAGCTTCACCACTGCTTGGCACGACGCTGTAACCAGCCCCGTGGATACCTGCTCTCCCTTCGGATGGATAGCAGCACGTGGCTCGTGGAGGTTAGAACCCGTAGCTCCTCCTGCGATATTCTGCTGCATCTGTCTGGCTCGTCCGCGCTGATGCTCTGGTGACGGCTGATCGCACGGATAGTTCTCTTTAGCTTTCTCCGTGCCGTTGGCGCCTGACTGCGTCACGGCGCGCTGGAGGGTCGGGAAGATGTCCCTGCGTTTCCGCATGAAGACGAAGACGCCGAGGTACAAGACGGCCACGGTAGTCAGCGACGAGGCGTACAGCACCACGGGAATGAACTTCATGAGCGACCGCACGAACTCGTCCATGTCCTCGTATTTGACGTCCTCTTCCATCCTCTTGTGGACGATCTCCGGCACGGTGACGACGAAGCCCAGCACGAAGCAGGCGGCCGCCAGGGCCTTGGCCAGCCGGGGCGTCAGGAGGCGTCGCAGGGAGCGGCAGACGGCGTCAAAGCGGTCGAAGGCGATGGTCACGGTCAGGAGGGCCGTGGTGTACAGCAGCCCGACGCTGATGAAGTAGACGGCGCTCTGCTGCTGGTACTCGAGGTAGTGCGAGGCCCGCGCAAAGTTGATGCCGTCGATCAGGCGGAAGACGCAGGTCAGGAGATCGGCCAGGGCTAGGGCGCCTATGAAGATGTGCGTGGTCGTCTTCATCGTCTTGGACCAGTAGACTCTAAGGATCAGGAGGTTACTGGGCACTCCGAACAAGAAGATGACCAGCGATACCGCCACCTGGCACCACCGTACCACCTCTAGTTTATTAACGAAGGGGTATGTTGTTTGAACCGTAACGTTAGCTGACTCCATCTCCACCACGAGTCTATTTTAGCTATACCAAGCACGCAGTCTGCCCACCGCTCTATGTTGTCTTTTCCAAGTAAACTGGTGACCGTCTGATGGGATGGAAGTCTTGTTAGAACGAAATGTGTGACGAAAAACGGATGTTCGTCGCAGGCTGTAGAGAGGGATGTTTCTACGGGCAAGTCTTCACCGTACCTGACTGGTACCTTTTGTTGCGTCACTTCGTGACAGCTTGTTTTTTATGTGCCTGGGAATCGACCGTTCCTCGATCTATAGGTGACCTTTAAAGTGGTTTGAGGTTTTTCTTCTTCCCTTCTCTTCGCCGATGAGGTCGGCGGTGACAACGACTTTTCCCTGTCTATCGAGAGAAGATTGTACACGTGGTACTGCGGTAATGCTTGCAGCCAATTTCAATTGTCTATTACTTCGAGTGGTTCAGCTTAATGGCCCTTCCCCCGAATGCCCTATGGGCAAATGAGGAAATTGTTTTTTAGCAGCGTTGTTGTCCCGCCGAGCAACGTCAAAACAACGGTTTCCACCCGGCCGCAGGCCGACGAGAGTTACATGACCAGCGTTGACCCTGAACTTCGCGTAATGCGTCATGTCTAACGGGTTTCTCAATTTGAAACCCGCGGGTTTTCATGTTTTTAATAATAATAATAATAATAACGGACATTTCTAGAGCGCCAGAATCCGTCTGCAAAGACGCTCAAGGCGCTTAACAACATTATACAGAATCCAAGAAAAGACTACATTTTTATTTGCATGCTGGCCCAATTTCATAGAGCTGCTATAAGAACCCAAGCACAAAATGTGCAGATTCACACTCAAACTTCACTTTTGTTTCATGCTATTGCTAAGCTAAAAATAGTGGAAGTCAAAAGCAATTCACATCACTTCATTTCGTGCTTAGTAATTCTGCTTACACGGGGAAGACTTTTCATGCTTAGCAGATTTGCATGCTTAAGCGGCTCTGTGAAATTGACCGATTGTGCCGTTAAGGTCACGTGACCTATAGAAAACATGGCGGCCCCCATATCAAGGTCCTGCAGAGATTTCAACCCTCCCCCCCCTCCCACACCCGCACACAAACGCACATGATTCCTGACCAATTGGCCGACCACGAGGAACTTCAAAAGGTACGCCCTTTTGTTTGACAAAAACGCCCAGTGCCGAATCCTTTATCCAAGTGGGTTTCACTAGTTTCACGGAGGTAGCGTGCCTTCACCGCGTGAGAACGAGTGACCCCCGCCGTCCCTTCGTCGCTTTCGCCCGCCGGACTGCCCTGGCCGTGCAAGCCTGCTCCCACCGGACCTTGGACTTCTCCCCCGAAGCAGGTACGAAAACTCTCTATTTATCCCGTCATTCGTGAGTTGCAAACATGCCGTATACTGAGTAGTCCTTAGTCCTTTGAGATAGGTGAACTCTGCAGACTTAAAATCTTAATTACATGCGGGGGGGAAAACCCAACGGCAAACCTTAATTGGCTCTCTTCAAATGTCATCTGTGTCACAAACATAGCGGCGTTTTCCCGCCGTGTTCATGACTCTTGCCGTTAAACTTAAAGCCCAAGTGATTTCGTCTCAATGTTTTCAAATAAATTTCAAATAATCCCTGGCTTTTGAAAATGAAGAATACCACCAACAGAAGGTTAGTTTTCTTAATCTTATATAAGACGGGGGAAATTATTTTTGTTTAATACCCTCACCTTAAAACTAATAAAACTAGTATTATGTAGAAAATCGACACTGTCTGATACACCCACTTGCCCAAAAAATCATTGGGCTAAGAAAAATTATATGTATTCCCAAAAGTCATGATTTTTGACGAATCAACCTGACGATGGTCAGCAGTGCCAGTGCGCAACTGTGTACAAAACATGCCCTTCACAATTTCTGTACAGCCACCACAATATCATGATTTTGAGGAATACTGTAAGTCCATTTTTTCGGGAAGTAGTTGTGCCAGACAATGTCTATTTTCTACATAATGATATGTGGTATGTTGTGAATGTACGTTTGTATCCACCCTTTATGGTATAGGTATTTAACTAAAATCTTACGGGACAGGGTTTATGAAAAATGGGTTCCTTCAGACCGACTTTGGTTGTGGCATGGGTAGCCTATGGTTCTTAAATCTTTCTGAGATGTGAACAAATGATATGGGGTGGCTGGTTTAATGGTCTAACTGTTAACTGATTTTCTTATAACACTAGACAGTTACTTTTTTCGTCTGACACGAGATGTAATTGACAGGATTAAGTGTTGCACTTAATCCATTCCCCTTCAATCATTGCCTGTTTGGTCCTTCTATGCTAAGTAATCAATTTTCAGAAAACTTCCCAGGTGACCTAAAAATTGCAAAGATTCATGGCTAAATTCCTACCGGTTTGAAGTGCGGTAGTGATGCCCCTCACTTCCCTGTAAATGGTCATTTCCAATTTATGGAAACGGGGTTTAAAATTACAACTTCCGGTCGGGTAAAACCAGAAGTGGTAGTCACATTGGGACATTTTTCATTTACGTGATCACAGAGGTACATGTTTTGTTTGTGCCTATTTGTTTTAAAGAAATGATTTTTTGCAACAATTCATTTTTTTGTGTCAAGTCAAGTCAAATCTCAAGTCATTTTTCCTCGAGTCAAGTCATGTGTGAAAAATTGCAACTCGAGTTGCAAGCAACACTGAAAAGTTGAGCACATAATTATCTTGCCCTTAGTAAGTCCCCGTTATAGACGGGCTGGCAAAATTTAGAGTAAAATGCTAAATATCCCAACAAAGTACCAGAATTCCTTGTAGTTTGATATGTAATTCTGACTTAGTTTCATACCTTTGAGATTTAGTCAGAAACAATAAAACTTGTGAAACCATCAACACAACTGTGTAGCAACTGTTCAAAGGGAAGTTTTACCAAATTGGTGACTACTCACTGAATGAAATGACTAGAAAATTACTAAAATGACATAAAATATACATATCTTGAAAATGTTACAGAGCCTTTTTTTTATCTAAGGTGGACTTTTCTTGAAAAAAATTACACTTCTAAATTTGTCACAGGGGAAAGAGTTTAATACTGCACCCACAACAAATTGTCTTTTTGGAAATTTATGCAAATATTGAAAATCTACTCTGAACAGTGAGAAAATAGTGTTGATTGTATTTTCCAGATACTCTTTGCTTTGTTATTACCCATGTTTCAACTGGTATTAGCTAAGGGAACATTTTGGGGCCCTACCCACAACCAAAGTCTGTTCGGGACAGACAGGTTTTGGGTGCAGTAGAGGGAAATAAGTATTGTGTTTTCCATTTTTCAATGAGTGTTTGCCAAACCTAATGCCTCAGACCATTTTCTCTTGAACATATCATGAATCCTGCAAAATCCTACACTGGTACTATGTGACAAGCTCCATATATGTCAGACCAGACACAGGCATGCATTGCATGTGCAGAAGGGGGATTAAGCACAGGAGCCATGTTGGTCAATTTTCCTTAGCATTGTGTATGGTGTATGGTGTGATTAATGTGAAGAACCATAAAAGCTAAATCCTCCTCAATGATTATTTGGTTTTAGTCTTCAATAACTAGCTCAATCCTCCAAACCTACTGCCTCTCCTACTGCCCTCAATCCTCCAAATTCTTACAAAAGACAAGAAGGATTTTATAGAGTTTAGGGTCGTTAGGGTTCAGCACAATTGCCTGCTTGGGAAAAACCCACATAGTTTGGGTCTCCTAACACTTAATGTTGAATTGTTAATTTTTTAAGATTTATTTTGGAAATGTGCAGATGCCTGGGCATATACAGAATAGACATTGATACTTCAGTCAGTGGCTTTATTTCAGTGTTTGGCCCACATTTAAAAACCTTCAGATTAACTTAAGAATTCAGCTAAATCCTGAGAGCACTACAGTACATTGGCTTTAAGACTTTTCCAAAATTGAAATGCTTTTCAAAAGAAAAAAGAAAAGTGGAATTGGGTGCACATTTTCTTGCCCCCTAAGATTTATTTGGGCAGTGTAGCTTTACACTGGGTTCTATTGATTTGCTGTTGTACATGTACAGGTATAGAATTGGTCATTCTATACATGGGTAAATTCAATATGCTTTTGAATATGACTATCACAAAATGAAATTGAAATGAAATTTGTTGTGTACTAATAGTAAGTAGAATCTTTGAGAAACCCCCAGAAATGAAATGTTGTGTTATTTGGTCAGTAGGGCAAACCCTCAGAGATGCAAATTCATATTACATGTATACCTATGACTGTGATTGAACTCGACAACTGCTGCTTTTTTTCAGCCTCTCTGGCTGAAAACACGCTGATGTCTGCAGTTTCTGGTATCCTCTGACTATGACAAGTTTTGGGGACTGGGTGAGTCTGCTACCTCTACCCAGTTATCAGAACTTTGAAATTCATCCCCCCAAAACCACTTTTCATAACCACTGGATTTTCAGCCATTTTTGTCCCCCAATTTCTTATGCGTTCATTCTTGGCTGGAGTTCCATAGACAGACAGTGTCAAGAAGCATCAAAACATATCCAAACTGACTTATTTTGCATACTAGTGTGTGCTTAGTGCGTTGTGTGATCCCCAAATATCTGCTGCCAGGTTTACAACTGATTCTTGTTAGCATGTTAGAAAATGCATGGGGGTGGGATCACCACCCTACTTGCCCATACTTGCCCTACTGAATTGTAAACCAATTCCCAGTTGCTTTCTGATGCCTTTGTTTAAAAAAAATGTAATTGTCTAGTCAATTCTTCATTAGTCCAAATTATAAACTAAGCTGTTCTCAATTTCAATTTGTTTAGTCTGTGTGATAAATGCAACTGCCAGAGTAGTAACTACCAACTTGGAAAGACAGCTGAGTGGTTGAGAGAAGGCTCACCAACCCACAGGTTGCAGGTTCCAACCCCAAGGTGTGCACTTTTCCTTTTAAATCAGTAAATTAGACTTTGCTAGCCAACTGAGTGAATGTTTGATTAGCTTACCTAGTGTCAAAGCAAGGAAAGCGTATCAAACATATACTCCGTTGGCTGGCTGCATTTTTTTTAAGTGTTTCTGGGGCCCCATAAATAAGAGTGACTATTGCTCTGAAGCTGTTGTCAAGGCAAGACAGCTGGGTTGGCTGAGTGAAGACTTACCAACCCAGAGCTCCCCAGTTCTAACCTGGGTGCATGCACAGGATACTTTTACTGAGTTCTTCCTAATTTCCAAATTAAATAGGTGCAAGTAGAGGATAAATGGTAGTAAAAAGAAGACTTGTCATCGCAGCAGAACAGCCGAGTTGGTAAAGCCTTGGCTTTCCAACCTAGAGGTTCCAGGTTCTAACCCAGGTAAGACCAATGTTGTATGATTTAAAAAGTGATGTTGTATAATGATTTAAAATGTACTTGTGATTCTGCCAACAGATAACCCCTCCCCACCAGAACCCCCACCCCCAACCCACCACCAGAACCCCCACCCCCCAAACCCACCACAACCCCCCAACCCACAACCAGAACCCCCCCCCCCTCCCAACAGAGCAACTGAGCAACAGAGCAACAGAGCAACAGAGCAACAGAGCAACAGAGCAACAGAGCAACAGAGCAACAGAGCAACAGAGCAACAGAGCAACAGTTACTATATTGTTTTTACTAGTTAATATAACTAGTATTATATAGATAGTACTAAGTTATATTACTATATATTTTGGTTTCATATATTTACTATATTATGTATTTATTATATTTTAATTTGTTAGTTGCTCTGACATCTTTTTTTTTACTCTAAAACACTTACCTTCTGGGCTCCCCTGAAATGAGAAAATATATTTATGTTACTTGGAAAACTTAAGTGTGTGATCTTTTTTCTACGTGTTGTGTGAGATATTAGTACATGGAACAAACCAAAAGGACTGTCCTTCCGAAGACATGGCTTAAGCTTGGTCTCTGACATGCAAGTCTGAAGTCCAGCAAGTCCTTTCACATGGCAGGTGAAGTCAGAGTCCTACACTAAAGACATGTTTTCTAAAAGACCCTCCAATTAAAAACCAACGAAAAATGCTGCCACACAAGTTGCTTCCACTCTGGGAGTCCATCGGTGAGAGGAAACTAGAGACCATTTCAAACCATGTGAGCAGGGAAAACAACAGTAGACCTTCTGTTTGTAGAAGGCTTTACTGTGTCTTCCATGCACATTGGTTTCAAATGGTCCCTGGTAAAGTGCGGAAAAAAGTGACTTATGATTCCAAGTTGTCTTCCTCCAGTGCTGACTGGACTGGAAGGTAGCCCACCCAGGGATGTTTCTGGAAGTAGGGCTTGAACTTGTTCCGCACCACCGTGGTGAAGTCTCTCACGTCCTCGCCCGATGTAGCCTGAAGGAAAGGGGGAAAAAGAAGTAAATTCAGAGTAACACACTGTAAATTCAGAGTGTCCAGCTGAGTCACTTTAACTCCAGGAGTCAAGAAACATCTTGATAACTAGAGACCATCTCAAACCATGCGAGTAGGGAAAACAACACTGGACCTTCTGTTGGACATCAAACAAGTCTTTTATCATGTTGACTTGTAAAGTCCGAGCCATGGTTTCAAAAAGACCCTTTATCTAAAAACCAAAGTAGGATGATGTGAGATGAGGTGATGTCATGTGATGAGCTCTAAGACCAGTTGCTGCCACTCTGGTAGTCAAGGAATAAAGGTCTTCCACTCGATGAAAGGATTCTAGGCACCATTTGAAACAGTGGACATTTTGTTTGTAGAAAGCTTGACATACTGTGTCTTCCATACTCATCAGTTTCAAATGGTCGCCATTATAGAGAAAATCAAGGTACTCACGGTTCAATGTTGTCCTCTAGTACTGACTGCATCAGCAGGTAGCCAACCTGAGGTAGCCTGAGGGAAAGGGGAAAGAAAAGTGATTAAAATTACGGTGTGCCATGCAGTAATGAGTGCCAACATGAAATCGGAGGAGTTGATGCTGCATTCTTCATGCTGACTGTGATGAAGAGATTTCCTTCTCTGGCCCAAAATACTCCCATTTAAAATACAAAGTCAAATGCTGTCAGACAAGGTTATGTTGCCTCATCAGCTTTTAGCCGAGTCGCTTCCACTCAATGAAACAAAACTAGAGACCATTTAAACTTGTGAGTAGGGAAAACAACAGAAGGCCGTACTTTGTCTTCCATATGCTCATCAATTGCAGATGGTCCCCAGTATGAACAAAAACAAGTGAAGCAAGCCACTTACAATTCAAAGCCATCTCCCTCTTTTGCTGACTGGATCGACAGGTAGCCCTCCCAGAGGTGATTCTAGAACTACATGTAGCACTTGAACTTGTTCTGCACCACCTTGGCAAAGTCGTCGCCTGAGGGTATGGAGGGAAAGGGGAAAAGAAAAGTGATTAAAACGGTCCGGTATGACGTGGGGCATGCAGTAATAGGAGCTCAGTAGATGGACAGTCGGTTAGACTTGGTCTGTTTTGGGGGCATATGTAGGTTGTTAAAATAATGGTAAAATGATCCCAGATAACGGGATGTCGACAAGCGTCTTCCTCTCAATGACAGGATACTAGACACTATTTGAAACCATGTGAGTAGGGAAAACAACAGTAGACCTTCTGTCTGAAGAAGGGTTGCCATACTGTGTCTTCCATATGCACATCGGTGCCAAATAGTCCCCAGTATAATGGAAAACAAGTGAAACAAGGAACTTACCATTACAAGTTGTCTCCCTCTGAGTACTGACTGGATCAGCAGGTAGCCCTCCTGAGGATGCTTCTGGTAGTAGCAATGGAACTTGTTCTGCACATCCTTGGCGAAGTCTGTCACAACATCACCTGAGGGAGATAGGAAAAGAAAAGTGATTAAATGGTCCAGTATGATACTAGGGCATGCAGTAATAGGTGCTTTATAGTAGATGCAGAGTCCTGCACAAACACAGTGGATAGTTGGACTTGGTGTATTTCTTGTTGATGGGTCGCTGGACAAATACCGGAAGTCTTTAAATGACAAGCATGGCTACTACTAGGCACCATTGTAAATGCTTGCCATACACTGCCTTTCATACGCACATTTATTTCAAATGTCCCCAGTTTCTTGGAAAACGAGTGAAGCAATCCACTTACCATTGCAAGTCTTCTCCCTGTAGCGCTGACTGAACCAGCAAGTACTGTAGCCAACCCAGGGATGCTTCTGGTAGCAGGGCTTTTACTTGAACATGTTTGGCACCACCTTGGCAAAGTCTCTCACAGGTAGTCTTAAGGAAGGTAAAGAAGAACAAAACAGTACAAAACCCACGATGAGTTGTTTTGGCTATATAGAAAAGACATTTGTCCTCTCATTTTGTACTGTAAGAGAAATTCTCACAGACAAAGCAGATGGGAATTTGAAAAAGTTCTGCATACATAACTTGATGCTTCACACTACGTAAGTCAAATAATCTTAATAATCTGGAGACTATTATTATCAAATGATTTAATTAAGCACAAATTTGACTTGAAAAAATTCAAATTTTCAAATGTGCTTTGCACTAACAGAAAAATAAGAGCAACTTCAACAGTTTTGAAAAAAAAAATGGATTTAAGTAAATTTGTGGATAGATTGGTCAACAACAAACCAAAACAGACTATGGCCCGAAAATGACAGCGGGAGAAATAAGAGCCATTTTCTTTCAACCCTGATGAGTCAGCCCGATAACTTCAGGCCTGTGAGGCTGTGACGTCACAGTGAGACAGAAATCATAACACATCCACGCCAGCCTACGGTGAACAGTGCAGCTGTACGCGTTTCATTTGTCAATTTTGCCTCAGTGCGAAGGATTTTTAGTGTCAGTTTGCTCTACATACATGACATAATTTATAGAGACTAAAATGTCAAGTTCCTCTAGCTTGTCTGCTCTAGAGAGGGTGGCAAGGATTATCCCGCACATACATGTACGATAGGAGTAATGAAGAAGCTGTTGTGGTTCGTTGTACCAAGCAATATCATTTGGCCCAGCACAAAACCATGAAGCAACCGAGCACAGCAGTCAAGCTAGCCGGTCGCCCTGCTCACATGCCCGGTGGGTCCCTCCGATTAATCACGCTGCGCTTTATTGTTCGCGCATCAAATACTCTCACGATTTAGAGAATTTGTCAAAGTTGGACCCTCTGGACATGTGCTGGAACTAGTCAGATCCTGTATGTTTATGATGAAGTGTTCCTCAGTATTTGACAGGTTTAATAACCCGGCCAAATCTTTCAAAATTGATACGTACATGTATGTAACTCGCAGATACAAGAAACACCTCAAAAATGGCATGCCAAAAAATGGATGATTATACAAATTTTAAAGGTTGGGTGGTTCGAATGTGAATTCTTGGATCAAAAATCCCCGATACAGGCCTGTCGACGGTACAGTACTTATGATTTACGAATAAAGGTACAACTACTTATGAAGACTGAAGCTCGTTCCCATTGCTCGAAGGCTAGCCTGCAATGGGATCTGTGCCACGGCCCCCAAGGTGTGTATACATATAAATGGGTATAGTCACAGTTGTCGCTGCGGTACGATCGTGGGACACACAGTACTACCGTGCCATGTGCAGGACTGGAAGCACGAGCATGGGATACATAACTCCAATCTGGGACTTGGGGTCGATTGTAGGGCTTTTACTTTTTTTAGGGTGGGAACAGCACTACGTTTTCCCCTCAACCTTTTCCTGAATCCAAATTCCTTCTGTACGATCCTGGACTTGTCAACAGAATTTTCTTCGTAATGCTTTTGGCCATGTAGGTAGCTCTTCCTACCTCCATGCTTTTGGCAGACAAAATGACCACGGGGAAACTTTGAAAACCGCCCGATTATGTAGTCCGAGTAACTTGGACACGACAAGTCACCCTTTTTTTATCGAATTTTGAAATTTTGAGTTTCGGTTGACTACAGTCACCCGTCCCTCAAAATGTCAAAATTCGATAAAAAAGGGTGACTTGTCGGGTCCAAGGTACTCGGACTACCGATTACATGTATGTTGACGAACCTCGTCCACGCGCGATTCATTATTATTTGTTGTCCCTCGGAAACTTCAAAAACACCAAATCTCGGTTTCTGCCTTTCTGGTGACATTTCTATTACACTCACCCACTGCTAATATCACCTCAGGTAACTCTGGTAGTTCTCCTGTTGGACAGGGGACATCCAAGCGTTGGGGGTGACACGCAGGTTCGAATAAATGTCCAAATAAATGTCACAAATCGCTAAAATCCGGAGCTCTAAATTTTAAACTTCCCTCGCGGTCCGTGCTTCAAGAAAACACATTATCCTACAACCAGATAGTTGGTGTCAGCAGTAGTTGTACACGACTTTATACAGGAATGTTGACGCCAAGTACACGGACATTCATCTGTCTGTCACAATGCACTTGGATTAGAACGCTTGAGGGCGCTGTGCTCGGGCAAAATCAGTGCCCTCAAGCGTTCAGTCTTCTACGTGTGACTTTGTTTCAAACTGTCAAAATAATGACAAGAACAATCAATCAATAAGTTGAAGAAACAAGTTTACTTTGGGAGTAGAGGTTTCCAGATATGTATTGGTGACCTAAAAAATAAAACTCGTTTTTAAAATTTTGTTTGCTTAAAATTAATGCAAGTGTAGGATTCTTCCTCGTAGTAACCATGTCCACACAAAGAGGACTTCTGATGCTTAGCAGAGTTCCACGCTTAACCGACTCAATGAAAGTAGCCCCTGATGGAATGATTTTTGCCGCCACTCTTGATTAACAGGCGATAATGACTCCCGGGCTGCGTATTTTTTTCCCAGGACGGGAAAGCCCATTATTAGCATAAAGGCACGCTATTGGTTGCATTT
Organism: Luidia sarsii; assembly: GCA_949987565.1. Taxonomy (NCBI): domain Eukaryota; kingdom Metazoa; phylum Echinodermata; class Asteroidea; order Paxillosida; family Luidiidae; genus Luidia; species Luidia sarsii. The sequence continues at coordinate 18,576,321 of OX465114.1, read as the reverse complement.
TGTCTACGCATGTTGAATTATTCATGATAATCATTCCACTTACACACCCAAATCTTGATTTCAGCACATGTATGTACAGTTTATGTACAGTATACATAAAGAAGGACTTCACGTAACTAGTGTATACTACACCACAAGTGTGCACTAAAGATGTCGCTGCGCAAAATGATCATGAATAATTCACCATGTCTGGATAAAATGCAACCAATAGCGCGCGTTTGTGTTAATGGTGGCCTTTCCCATTCTGTGTAAAAAAATTACGCAGGTTCCTGGCACGATGGGCAGCTGAGGGCGGACTGGAGGACGGGGGCGTGCCATAGATCGAGCTCTGAGTGCACGGACTGTGGTTCCTTGCACCTTGTACCGATGACCTCTGTGGTAGATCATGCAATAGGACAGTGGAAACTCGCTGCAAGTACTCTTGAGTAGGCACATGTTCGTGCTGTAGACTAACTTCTTGTCAAGTCCGATACATTTTGAAGCGTTAGAAAGTGTTCGTGAAGTGTATATCATTGAAATGTAGCCTGCCACCATGCACGGAGACACATTACCCAGGAAGGAGATACATGCACTGCATTGACCTTTTCTCACATTATGTGAGAAACCATTGCGAGGTTGCTGCATGAATAACGGTGCAACGAACGCACGCTGCATTTCGGCGTCTTGGGACGTTTCAATTGCGCATTTGCTGGACAGCCGTGCGATCTCCTTGAAACTGTCGAGCAGGTTGGCAGAGGTCCAAGGTCGTGATTTTTATGGACGTGTCCGGAGTGGACTAATTTTTTTTACCGAGACCGTGGGTAACATTCCAATGGGTAAATCTTCCTGGCGTCTAAATTAATCAATACGACCGGTAAAACTTAACTGACTGGCGCATACAAACGCGTGACGGCGCTATTGTCGTGACCTTTCACCTCTTGTATGTACACAAAAATGTTGATACCCCGTCCACGAGTCCTGTTGGTTATGGACTGACCTGGTCAATTTTACCAGGCACACGTCAGTCGGTTAAACCATTCCTTGCTCTATGGTTAAACTATCCATTCGAATCGGGTTAGTTACCTGGGAGGAAAACTTCCTGGGCTGTCCGCATTGGAAATAAAATGGTCAAGTTATAGACATTTGCTCGGTTAAATTATCGAAAATAAGTCCAGTGCGGACACGGCTTAGGCCTACGTGTTATAATTATATACCGTACATGTAGGCGTTGGGAGAGACATCACGACGCCATCCGTACATGTAGGTGTTTATCCAGTATTCATTGTTTGATATTCTAAAAAAATGCTACTTTGAGTATGCAGTTGGCTTTATCAAAATGGACCAAATTAATACATTGGAAAATGTATGGCGAATCGAGTTTCTGTCCCTAATTAGGTCTATATTATTGACTGTACAAATAACACTGTCCGTCTTGAATAAGTCTTGAGTGCACGTCATTTCTACCAAGTCTTTCGCGCAGACCGCTTATATGTAACTCGATCACACGTGTAGATACATTTACAAGTACTTTACATTGTATACCTATAGCAGGACCCTTCTCAAAGGCAGAGTCACTCTGCCGTTGAGAAATGCCCTGCTAGGATAGAAATGTCAAAAAATACAAGTATAATTATGCTTGTAATATTTTGTTCGTATACATTTATGTAGGCCTATGAGTTTGTGGAAATGACTTTGTGAAAATGTGGATTTATATATAACTTTAGTTAAAATTGAAAGGATTGAAGAAGCGTAATAATTATGACCAATCAGACGAAGTTGCCGTCTTCCCCGTCAAATACGTCACATCCCCGTAATCGGCGGCGACACCTTCGAAAAGATGGCGACGTACAGGAACGAACATCCGATCGCTGGAGGCTCTACAATTCCGTGATTTTTCTCTCTTTAAAGAAATATCGTATATACATGGGTGGCTCATAGGTAGGTTATTTTAACACCAATCAGATAAGCAATCTTTATTTTTTATTTTTTGGGGGGGTTGCATTTCCATTTAAATCAAATTACTTCTGAATAGACTCCTAAACAGAGGATACAATCTAAAAAAACACGTGTCTAGGAGCGGGAACTATTCTTGGCCCCAGCCAGCTTTTAATTGATGGCATTTACTCTCTTGTGTTCACTGTTACCTAAAGCATAAACACACCACGGATAGGCCTAGTAAGTAAAATAATGATGGGTACATGGGGTGCTTGGTCCAAGCGATGATCCGAAAAAGGAAGCTAACGGGAACTTTAAGGACACAAGTAGCAGGCATGTCGATGGTGTATCATACCACTATTTGAAAAATAAGTTTTGAATAAGTCGTTTCGCTCGGAAAACCACGTAGGCCTATACTACTTCTGCAAAAGCCACGCTGGGTGCACTGTGCAGTATATACTTGATTTGTTCTACAAGCGCACATTACGGTTTATATGAGTCGGTTAAAACCCAAAGTCATATAATGCATGTATACAAGGATCAAAAGCAAAAGGATAAAGAAATATTTATTTACACAATCTGGCACAAAAATTACCAGAAAAACAATTTTGTTGCGTGGTACTCCCATTGTAACAGACTATAGATATCATAATCGAAATCATATCTTAACTATGACGCACAGCGCTGTACCCGCCGCTTTACAGATTCGAATCCGACACATGCACGACTTTGACCAGGTCGGTGGTCCAGTGGTTGAGACGTCCGCACTAGACAGCAGTCATCGCGGGTTCAAATCCCGCCCGAGCTGCCTGCATTTTGTCAGCAGGCAATCGGGCAAAGCATACCATGTTTAGTTACACGTCGAGTCGGACAAACTCTTGCCAAAATGGTACATAAACAACTCTGGCCAGACACAATAATTATACTTTAGAGTAGACAACTTTAAAGACTTCAATTTAGCTTACAGTTACAGTTACTGTATACAGGGTGCATGCTGGGTGGCATCAATTAGATTACATTTACATTTACAGAGTGAATGCTGGACGGGATGGATATAATACTGACCATGTCTTTCGATATACATCGAGTGCTGGTTAGATTATTCCCCTATAGCACTCGTAGCTAACTGAAACAGAAATAATTTATGTACGACATACTTGGGAATGCCACATCCAACAATGTTCTGAGTGTCGAGGTTGCTGTACAGTTAAATGGCATGTCGATGCACGTGCCTCATAATGTGAATTACTTTGTTCCTCTTTCTTAGAAACAGCAGTGCATAATAATAATTGTGTTTCATCTTAGTAGGAACAGTAGAACGTCCAACGAATCTCCCTTTATAATGTATTGCCCTCTTTATACAGAACAGACGTCTGTGACGCATATCAACCCCCACAAATTTCGAGAGCATGCATTATACACCTTATGGATGTCCGAAGGTCACCTCGTCTTACCCACGACGTTATCGTGCCACGGAACGAGCATTACATGTACCGTAATTGGTCATGGGATCTGTGCTTGTGTGTGTCGAACAGACAATACTATAGTTATGCTGCCACCGTAGTATCGCTTTAGGGTTGTCCGCCGCGTCTGCATCGGCGTTGAAGACCCCGCATTACAGTAATGCTCTCGGCCCGAAAGCGCTTGCTTGCCATACCGTAGATAAAGACGTTGACGATGCTATTGAAGAAGCACACATCCCTGAGGACTAGCAGGGCCGAGACCACGTTGGCGTGGTGGGAGGACTTGAGGAAGTCGACGAACAGGCTCCCGAGCGCGTAGGTCTTGAACCAGATGTTGGGCAGCCAGAGGATGAAGAGGAAGAAGGTGGCAATGAACAACATCCGGGTCATGCGGGTCTGGGCCGTGGCCTGGCGCCGGCGTCTGTCCTGCGCCTGGCGTCGGGCGCAGCGAGCCGGCTCGTTCGCTCGGCTACGCTGCGCCGGATCCTCGTGCAGGCTGGCTGCTCGGTCACCGCCTCGGCTGTCGTTCAAAGATGCAGCCCCGTCCTCGGATTGACCACTCACCGACCCACTGACCGTCGGAAGGTGCTCGCTTCCTGAAGGACAGCCACTCAGCATTGCAGGGTGCTCTCCTTCAGTTTTACAATGCTCCGTCTTTGAATGCTGGAGGCAAACGCTCTTAACGGTATTCTCATCTCGTGTCTGTTTTGCTGTGTACGGAAGGTTTACCCCACTCTCAAAAGGAAACGTATCCTCGGTGTCTATCATGGGCGTCTGAAGGCATGACGAAGCTAGAAAGACATTCTTAGTGTCGTTGACCGTTGCAGTCTGTTTGACATTTGTTGCCTGGGGAGTGCTCTCAAATACGCCCTGATTCAGCTTCACCACTGCTTGGCACGACGCTGTAACCAGCCCCGTGGATACCTGCTCTCCCTTCGGATGGATAGGAGTATGTAGGTCGTGGAGGTTAGATCCCGTAGATCCTCCTGCGATATTCTGCTGCCTCTGCCTGGCTCGTCCGCGCTGATGCTTCGCTGACGGCTGATCGCACGGGTAACTCTCGTTCTCCGTGCCGTTGGCGTCTGACTGCGTCACGGCGCGCTGGAGGGTCGGGAAGATGTCCCTGCGTTTTCGCATGAAGACGAAGACGCCGAGGTATAAGACGGTCACGGTAGTCAGCGACGAGGCGTACAGCACCAGGGGAATGAACTTCATGAGCGACCGCACGAACTCGTCCATTTCCTGGCCGTTGACGTCTGCGTGCACCTTGTGGACGATCTCCGGCACGGTGACGAAAAAGCCCAGCACGAAGCAGGCGGCCGCCAGGGCCTTGGCCCGCCGAGGCGTCAGGAGGCGTCGCAGGGAGCGGCAGACGGCGTCGAAGCGGTCGAAGGCGATGGTCACGGTCAGGAGGGCCGTGGTGTACAGCAGCCCGACGCTGATGAAGTAGACGGCGCTCTGTTGCTGGTACTCGAGGTAGTGCGAAACCCGCATAAAGTTGACGCCGTCGATCAGGCGGAAGACGCAGGTCAGAAGATCAGCCAGGGCCAGGGCGCCTATGAAGATGTGCGTGGTCGTCTTCATCGTCTTGGACCAGTAGACTCTCAGGATCAGGAGGTTACTGGGAACGCCGAACAAGAAGATGACCAGCGATACCGCCACCTTGGACCACCGTGTCACCTCAAGTTTTCCAACGAAGGGGTATGTTGGTCGAACCGTAACGTTAGCTGACTCCATCTCCACCACGAGTCTATTTTAGCTATACCAAGCACGCAGTCTGCCCACCGATCTATGTTGTCTTTACCAGACACGCAGTCCTTTATAAGTAAACTGGTGGCCGTCTGACAGAGTGAACGTCATCAGTTGAGGAAAAAGTCCTGAAGTAGTCATGGATGCGGTAGTATGAGTGTGTGTGGTATAGGGAGGGGTTGGCACTTATGACATACGGTGTGCCTTTTGTGCCATTGACAGAACAATTTTATTCTCACCAGGGATATGGCTGGGGAGGAGCCGGGGAATATCCTCAGACCACAATGGGTCACTGGTGTCCTGGGGGCCAAGCAGTGTACCGTGCAATTTATATTAAGGCCCCGGGCCCCGCCGGCTGGTTTGCAGGCTTGCAACAGCTCCCAGGTGATGACGTGTGACACAATGGTCCGCCAATCATCCATAGCCCCTCCTTCCCATATAATATATAACAATTTTACTTGGATTTAGTGGCATAAATTAGCATATTATACGGTATTTGTTTATAAATTTGTGCTCATATTTCAATAGTGCAAAAAGTCAAAGTAAAATCACGACCGGCGTTTCAGATTTCACCCTGAAAAGAACAGATACTCACATGATCTTAGCCAAAAGGCCGACGCAACACTGTAAAAACGGTGTTCACATCATGCACATGGATGAAGTATGTTGAGGCACATGGTGCACGATACATGCGCACGAGGTGATGCTCACTTTCACTCCATGTGCTTGAGGTACAGTAAATAGGGAGATGTTCTTGTACACGAAGCACTTCATGCACCCCATCCTCGCTCAAGTGACTGTAATGCCCCATGTGCTTAAGCTCCAGTATTTCATGTGCATGTAGTACGGTAGGTGCCTCAAGTGTTCATGATTCTGGGACAAATAATTATGTGCCATTGCAGAAGTGCATGAGGTGCAGTTCGTTTTTACAGTGTATAAACAGTACATGACGCCAAGGCAGTGGATTTTACTTCAGCGACTATCAGTATCAATCACATAACATTTGCGCATGAATGACATTTTACGCACGAGGTTTTTTGCGGAAACAGACTAAAATATGGGCCTCGCAATTTTGAAGTGCACTGGCAGCATGAAACTTGCGCAAGGGTGTATATGCGCAATTTTTCAGATCACGCAGGGCTTAAAATTAGCCCCCACCAATACTAAAGCACCACAGTCCGACTCCAAGGTCTGCGTGGGAGCCACAAAGTACTTTACGAACGATTGGATGTAATTCCCTAATTCGATAACCACGGCGAGTTTAACTCGCAGGGGATAGCAATCGTGGTACCCAGTGACGTCTGTGTGCTGCTGCTTGGGACGATGGTGAAATGTGTCGAGGAGCTGAAAGATTTACACCGCTTGGCGTTTGTTAGGTCGGATGGAAGATAGACAACATGGGCGCAGTGAACGCACCTTCCACCGTGTGGTTGTGGAGTCAGAATATCCAACGAGGAGCGAACCCGTGTCGTCTCTTCGACTCTCATACCTGCCGCGTGGGTCTCTACCGGTTTCCCTACGCATCGACGGCTCGCGTGCCTCGGCTCGACTCAAAAGGGGCACCCTCGAGTGAGCGGCGATTGATACAGTGGATGCATTATGCACCTCCTTGACTGTGTGCTGCACTCCATCTCGACGGGTCCTTGGGGCGAGATGCGCGGCTCCCGATCTCTCCACGGCCATGACTTGTTGGTGTGTTTCGTTTCTCTCTTGCCATGACGCGTTGAAGCGAAAGTAGCATCCTCATGCATGACAACGCAGTTATTGCTTGCAGAAGCGCTTCCGCAGTGATTTGTATTCGAAGAGGGGAGAGGTGGCAGGGGTTAGTCCAATGTGAAAGGCCATTGGCCGGCTGCATGTACACCGTTGCTCGGTGTGTCGGTGCATGGGTTGGCGTGGGTGGGTGGGGTTGGGGTGTGGGTCTGGGTGGGCTTACATAAGGTGGGTTTGTGGGGTACCAGAACAATGTGTGGGTACCGGTACTCCGAACAATAGGACCGCTCCTTGTGGGGTACCTTTTTGGTACCCCATAAAGTTTTCACGAAACTGATTATTTGGAATTAACTCAAAAAGGAGGAATTTCAGAGGTATGTTTATCAGTCGCAAATATAACTATTTTATATAAGGGACATTCGATAGAAATTTCAGCCTAGGAAAGTGATTCTGGTTCGAAAGGGAGCGATTTAAATTAGGTTTTTCTGGGAGTGTTTTTATAGTACACGAGACCAAAGGAAATACCCCACAAGTATACGCGTGTGTGGGTGTGTGGGTGTGTGGGTACAGGGGTGGGGTGTTAGTGGGAGTAGGGGTGTGTCGGTGTGGGTGTGTGGGGAGGAGGTGGGTGTGAGGGCTGTAGATGTGTGTTATGGTCGTCTTTATTTAAATAATTGTGAATGCAGTCGGGTGATTTAATCAAAACAACATTTTGTCTATTTAATATCAATGTCTCTTACAAAATTGTGTGATTTTCCGGATTTTCACATGTCAATTCAACTTCAAGTAAAAATACGACGTTTTACAAGTAAAATTTTCTAGCAAATCTAAACAATTATTTGGAAAAACATTACATGTACACGAGCTAACAACTTAAGTTTGCCTGCAAAAACAACAGGAGATTATTGAGTGCTTTTGTGTGTAGTCAAATCCAGTCAGTTAATTTGACCATCCATGATTTGACAGAACGATTAACCTTAGTCATAACCAACCCTACACAACAGTACAGACTAAGGACTGATTCAGTGGGGTGGGTTCACGTACTGTACGTAAACCACGTGTACTGTGTACTGTGTACTACTGCGTATCTACAGGGTACAGTACGCATATATACAAATTAGTACACATGGTCAACATGCATAGGCACTAAATTCTCAGTCTTACAGTCGAAATGTACTAGTTTAGTGTTTACAAACTTACGGGAGGTAACTCTGGTGGTTCTCCTGTTGGACAGGGGCATCGAAGCGTTGGGAATGACACGCAGGTTCGAATGAATGTCCAAATAAATGTCACAATTCGGTAATATCCGGAGCAGTAGAGTTCCCACGCGGTCCGTGCATAGTAATAACAAGAGCTCCGGGAAAACGCGTTTATCATAAAATCAGATAGATGGTGTCAGCAGTAAATGTACACGACTTTATACAGGTATGTTGACGCTAAGTACACAGTCAGGTCTGTCATTATGCGTGATCTCCAACACACTTGGATTGGAATGCCTAAGTGCGCTGTGCTCAGGCAAAATCAGTGCCCCCCCCCCCCCGAGCGCCCAGTCTTCTAGCTGTGACTTTGTTTCACAAGACAAGAACAACCCATCAATAAGTTGAACATAACGATTGAGGAAGGTCCTGCTAGGATCGAAACGTCAGGTCCTCTAACTTTTGAAGTTTACTTTGGGATTAGAGGTTTCCAGGTAGGTATTTTAAATACATAATATAATTCTCCTCATTTTTCATATAAAGGCCTAATTATGATAGGGCCTATTGTCGTTATTATGATGAAATCTGTCTATTTAAGGGTTATTTTTTCTTTTCTGTAATTGGATGGCATATTTGGCATAATTGTGCTTTGCTTATTTAATAGATCTTTTTCCTTGTATCTATGGTACTGTTTCTGTCATCCAATTAGTTCGGAGAGCCCCTGACAGAAACTAGTTTCTTGAAGAAAATCCTACGGAAGCTAATTGGATGTTGTTTCTGTTGTTGTTTCTGTTCTCCACTTTATTCTTATTTAAATGTGCTGTGATGTGTATACATGTAATAAATGAAATAAATATATTAAATATAAATATTTGTGACTTATAAATAAACTCATTTTTGACCATGTCCACACAAACGAACTTTCCACGCTTAACAGGCTCTACGAAAGTAGCCCCTGGTGGCTACGATGGAATTATTTGGGCGCCACTCTTGACTAACAGGTGATAATGACTCCCGATGGGCCACCTGAGGGCGGACTGGAGGAGGGGCATGTCATAGGTCGAGCCGTCCGGCTTGGAGTGAACGGACTGTGGCATTTCGCCTTGCATCGATGACCTCGCTGGTAGATGAACCACCAATTGTTGATGACATGCTCATCAGCGGATGCAAGCATTGCAATAGAACAGTAGAAGCTCGCTGCGAGTACTCTTGAGTAGGCACATGTCCGTGCTGTGTAGGCTATATAACTTCTTGTCAAGTCTGATATACTTTGAAGCGTTAGATCAGTGTTCTGAAGCGCATGTCATTGAAATGTAGCCTGCCACCATGCACGGAGACACATTACCCAGGAAGGAGATACATGCACTGCATTGACCTTTTCTCACATTATGTGAGAAACCATTGGGAGGTTGCTGCATGAATAACGGTGCAACGAACGCACGCTGCATTTCGGCGTCTTGGGACGTTTCAATTGCGCATTTGCTCGACAGCCGTGTGATCTCCTTGAAGCTGTCGAGCGGGTTGGCAAAGGTCCGAGGTCATGATTTCTAGTCAGAGGATGTGGCAGGTTGGGAAGAGATCGATGTCCCGACACCATTCGTACATGTAGATGTTTATCCCGACACCATTCGTACAGGTGTTTATCCAGAATTAAAGTGTTCGAAACAGTTAATGTGTAGGCGTTGGACACGCCTGCAAACAACTCTCATATTTGTATATTATTATATAAATTACAAACCTTTTGTGTCTATCTGCTTGTTGCCTTTACGAAATTTGATTTTCTCAAAATAATGGTAATTTGAGTAGGCCTATGCAGTTGGCTCTATCAAAATGCATCAAATCAATACATTCGAAAATGTATGGTGAACCGAGTTTCTGCTCTTATTATATTGTTCTTAAAATTTAGTGGGCCTGACGTTTCGATTCTAGCAGGACCTTTCTCAAAGGCAGAGTCCTGAAAGGTCCTGCTAGGATCGAAACGTCAGGCCCACTAAATTTTAAGATTTACATTTTGGTAATTTTAGTCAGTAAGCAGTTTGCAACATTTTTGTATATCACCTTTATTATATTGTCTGTATAAACAGTACACTGTCCGTAGTTTTGCGTAATCAATACAGTTTGTCAACCTCGTTACCAGGCTGTGTATACCCACCCCACATGCAACAGAAAACCAATATTGGCTGTGTACAAAAGCTTCTGATTCTTTTTCCTACAGACGTATGTTTCGTGAAGGAGTTTTTTCATCAAACCTAATCCAGAGGGATTAATATGCAGCTTGGAAGTTAATGTGTTTCTTATGTCTTTTTTTATACTGTGGGCTCCTCACACGACCTTGCAAATTCGCCCTCTAATTTTGATAAGGATATCTTTAAAGCTTCCTCACACCAACTTGCAAATTCGCCCTCTAATTTTGATAAGGATATCTTTAGAGCTTCCTCACACCACTTTGCAAATTCGCCCTCTAATTTTGATAAGGATATCTTTAAAGGTCAACAAGAGTACCCCTTTCTGACTCCTTGACTGTGATATTTATTGCAGAGACCATTTAACAGATAACACAGACTGACGGAGGGATTGAACCCTATACAAGATATGCTTCATTGACCGTGACGCAGGTGCTGTAAAACCCATGGTAAATCCCAACGACAGAGATACCGACTGCCCTTGAACGCCATTGCACGGAAAGGCGAGCACACGGGGTGATCAAGCAGTGCAATATTTCTCTGCCTTTTGAGTCAAATTACTTCTAAATCAAAGATAGGAGCGGGAACAATTCTTGGCCCCAGCCACCTTTTCATTGATGAAATTTTCTCTCTTGTGTTCACTGGCGTCACCGAAGAACACGGATATAAGTATTATAAAATGATTGATGGGTGCATGGGATATTTGGTGTTTATAACCCTGATCCAAGCACTCGGTCCAAGCGATGATCCGAGGAAGGGAGCTAAGGAGGTTTAAGAAAACAACATGTAGGCATGTCGATGGTGTATCACATCACCATTCGAAGATTTGAATAAGTCGTTTCACTCGAGAAAAAAAACACCACACGTCTATACTGCTTCTGAAAAAACCCGTTGGGTGTGCACTGTGCATGTGCAGTATACTTGATTTGTTCTACGAGCGCACATTGCGTTTCAATGTACACAATGCAACACTCGCTGGGTGGGATTTGGAAAGATACGTGACCTTGCACCGCGTCCGTTGATATACCCATCCTTGACCTAGTTCCGTCTCCGGCTATAAAGTGGCGCAGGTGACAAGTCCTAAACCAATTAGCACTTGCCAGTCGTCCCTGACAGCTGTCGACGATTAAATACAGTACGTTACTCACACATAACTTGGTCAGTAAATTATGACGGTGCCCCCATCTTTCATGCGAAATCGACAATTGTTTTTCTTTGTTTCAACAACAATATCTACCAGTACCATGGTTGTCTCCGTGTTCGAATAACCATAACATAGATTAAAGACCCCTACACAACATTGGTCGAGGTCAAAGAATAGCATCCATACGAAGTCTGATCCAACATATGCATGAAATAGCACACCTCTGAAAATACTGTTCCGAAAAATAGTTAAGATCTCGGTGAGACGTAGACTACCGGTATTTCTTTTATTCATTTCACCCAAAATACAACATTTTAGGTAGAAATATTTCAGTGAGAGGTTTCTACTATAACCATCTTCAAACTGTATTAGTTTCATGTAAATCTGTGAACGTTTCTGTTTTTCGATCTTACCAATGTTGTGTAGGGCTATAGGGTTTTAAGACGTTATAGTGTTAACCATGTAATAGTAAATCGAAATGAAAGGGTTAGCAGTACTAACACGCGTAACGTCGCTACCAGCAACGAGACATCGCGTGGCTTTGATCACCTTTCTCCTTATAATAGTCTGTAGATAATTAGTTAGAGGCCGGATCCGGAGGTCGGGAAGATTCTGCAGCCTGGCAATTAGGGCAAGCCATCTTCTTCCTGTTCCGGCTTTCACCAAACCAGTGTCAGCTGAGCCTCTCTCCCGACTTTTCAACCTGAACGTCCAGCCATTCAGGACTAGAGTAGGCCCTCGACATCACCAAGGGACGTCGGCAGGTTTTTCATTAATTTTCACTATCCTTGAAATATACTCATTATTGAAAACAGTTGCTAAATCCTCAATCAAATGTGTCAATCAAATGTGTTAATGTTGTCCTCACGTATCTACCTCAAAGCATTACGAATTGTTCCGTCTCAAAACTAGAACTCTATTAGAAGTCTTTAATTCAGTTAACAAAATTAAATTCGAATCTTAAAATTTAGTGGGCCTGACGTTTCGATCCTAGCAGGACCTTTCTCAAAGGCAGAGTGACAAGGACAAAACAGATACATGTACACGGAGGAAGGGGGGAGTGAATAGGACACGGATGAGAAACAAAGGACAAAGAGTGAAGCTGGTAGGGAGAGATCAAAGGGAAGGGCAAGCGAAGGGCAATTCGAATTGAAAATTTATCAAAGAAAACTTTGAAAGTTTTCTTTGTTAATTTGTCGATTTGCTAAAAATGTTCCCAGTAAGTCTTTCCTTTATTAATTGTTTAACTTTAAATACAATTCGTCATTTTTATACACATCAGGAATGGACTTTCGACAAATTTAGCAATCTTATTCATCTCCCAACAATTTCAACTTTGGATTCGATCTTCAATCCTGCATGGTGAATCCCACAAACAGTATAATACAGAAGCAAGGACACTATTTTCTTCTTGAAAAAAATGCCATCGGAAAACTTTAACATTTTGAACGTACGGTCGCAGATCAATACCACTGACTTATCTCCCTGGCGCCAAAGTGGAAGAAAATATGATCAAGCCTCAATTTGCTTGAATTCAAGGTAGCTGCGCTGCAATTTTCTTTCAAGCCAGAAGTGCGCAGAAGAAATACCTTTGGGTCTGATGACGCCTTCACTCAATCCACAGCAGAGGAGATCACTCTCTTTTCCTTTTACCAAAACCGCACTATCATCAATTTTAGTCTCATTTTGTCACACTCTTTCAAACGTCAATCCATTCCCATTCTGACATCAAATATCAATTCATGAGTACACAGAATATCTTCCTCACCACCGCGGAGATACAAGAATCTAGAGCGTGTGTATGTCTTTGTGAATAGGAAGACGCTCCAGGAGGTATGTGTGTAACTGTGTATGGAAGGTGTCGTTATTGTATTATCATTTACGCAGTGGCTGTTGTTACGGCAGTCGTCCGTGTGGTTCCCTGACTTGCGCAAAGAGGATGTTTAGCTCTTGGAACCAGACTATCAGCTAATATACTGGTTCAACCAGCCTGCAATGCTGATGAAATACAATCAAGTCAGGGAACCACACGGACGACTGCCGTAACAACAGCCACTACGTATCATTTAATATCACTCAACCACGACTTTGTGCTTTAACCTATACTCGTAGAACGCATGTACAAGGATCAAAAGAAAACAAGGATAACGCATTACACAATCTGGCACAATTACCAGAGTTGCGTGGTACTCCCATTGTAACAGACTAAATATCATATCATATCGAAATCATATCTTAACTATGACGCACAGCGCTGTACCCGCCGCTTTACAGATTCGAATCCGCCACATGCACGACTTCGACCAGGTCGGTGGTCCAGTGGTTGAGACGTCCGCACTAGACAGCAGTCATCGCGGGTTCGAATCCCGCCCGAGCTGCCGGCATTTTGTCAGCAGGCAATCGGGCAAAGCATACAATGTTTAGTTACACGTCGAGTCGGACAAACTCCTATCAAAACGGTAACCAAACTGCTGTGGCCAGACACACTATATTTATGACTAGACAATTTAATGATATCAATTTAGCTTACAGTCACAGTTACAGGGTGCATTCTGAACGCCATCAAGTACAGTTACAGTTACAGGAGGTAAGCTGTGCGGGATATATGTACACGTACATGTATTTATTCCTGTCTCTCGATACATCGAGGCTGGTTAGATTATTCCCCCAGCACTCGTAGCTCACTGACACAGAAAAATCTACAACATTCTTAAGAATGCCACATCCACCAGTCCTATGAGTGTGCTTATGTGTGTCGAACAGACAATACTATGCTGCCACCGAAGTATCGCCTTAGGGTTGTCCGCCGCGTCTGCATCGACGGAGAGGACCCCGCATCACAGTAATGCTCTCGGCCCGAAAGCGCTTGCTAGCCATACCGTAGATAAAGACGTTGACGACGCTGTTGAAGAAGCACACATCCTTGAGGACTAGCAGGGCCGAGACCACGTTGGCGTGGTGGGAGGACTTGAGGAAGTCGACGAACAGGCTCCCGAGCGCGTAGGTCTTGAACCAGATGTTGGGCAGCCAGAGGATGAAGAGGAAGAAGGTGGCGATGAACAACATCCGGGTCATGCGGGTCTGGGCCGTGGCCTGGCGCCGGCGTCTGTCCTGCGCCTGGCGTCGGGCGCTGCGAGCCGGCTCGTTCGCTCGGCTACGCTGCGCCGGGGCCTCGGGCAGGCCGGCTGCTCTGTCACCGCCGCGGTCGTCAGTCGAAGATGCAGCCCCGTCCTTGGATTGACCACTTACCGACCCACTGACCGTCGGAAGGTGTTCGCTTCCTGAAGGACAGACACTCAGCATTGCCGGGCGCTCTCCTTCAGTTTTACAATGCTCCGTCTTTGAATGCTGGAGGCAAACACTCTTAACGGTATTCTCATCTAGAGTCTGTTTGGCTGTGGACGGAAGGCTTACCCCACTCTCAAAAGGAAACGTATCCTTGGTGTCTATCATGGGCGTCTGAAGGCATGACGATGCTAGAAAGGCATTCTTAGTGTCGTTGACCGTTGCTGTCTCCTGGATATTTGTTGCCTGGGGAGTGCTCTCAAATACGCCCTGATTCAGCTTCACCACTGCTTGGCACGACGCTGTAACCAGCCCCGTGGATACCTGCTCTCCCTTCGGATGGATAGCAGCACGTGGCTCGTGGAGGTTAGAACCCGTAGCTCCTTCTGCGATATTGTGCCTTGTGTTTGGATCAGATCGTAGACTGTTGGACTGATTCTGCTGCCTTTGCCTGGCTCGTCCGCGCTGATGCTCCACTGACGGCTGATCGCACGGGTTACTCTCGTTCTCAGTGGCACTGGCGTCTGACTGCGTCACGGCGCGCTGGAGGGTCGGAAAGATGTCCCTGCGTTTCCGCATGAAGACGAAGACGCCGAGGTACAGGACGGTCACGGTAGTCAGCGACGAGGCGTACAGCACCACGGGAATGAACTTCATGAGCGACCGCATGAAGTTGTCCGTCTCCTCCCCTTTGACGTCCGCGTGCACCTTGTGGACGATCTCCGGCACGGTGACGAAAAAGCCCAGCACGAAGCAGGTGGCCGCCAGGGCCTTCGCCCGCCGGAGCGTCAGGAGGCGTCGCAGGGAGCGGCAGACGGCGTCGAAGCGGTCGAAGGCGATGGCCACGGTTAGGAGGGCCGTGGTGTACAGCAGCCCGACGCTGATGAAGTAGACGGCGCTCTGTTGCTGGTACTCGAGGAAGTGCGAGGCCCGCGCAAAGTCGACGCCGTCGATCAGGCGGAAGACGCAGGTCAGAAGATCAGCCAGGGCCAGGGCGCCTATGAAGATGTGCGTGGTCGTCTTCATCGTCTTGGACCAGTAGACTTTAAGGATCAGGAGGTTACTGGGCACTCCGAACAAGAAGATGACCAGCGAAAGCGCCACCTGGCACCACCGTGTCACCTCAAGTTTATTAACGAAGGGGTATGTTGTTTGAACCGTAACGTTAGCTGACTCCATCTCCACCACGAGTCTATTTTAGCTATACCAAGCACGCAGTCTGCCCACCGCTCTATGTTGTCTTTACCAGACACGCAGTCCTTTATAAGTAAACTGGTGGCCGTCTGACAGAGTAAACGTCATCGGTTGAGGAAAAAGTTTGTTTGTCTCATGCTGCAGCTACGAATGTTGCTTCGTGCAAGACTTGGTCTTCACCGTACGTACCTGACAGGTGCCCTTTTGTTGCATCACTTTCTCGCGATCCTGAATCTATAAGTGACTTTTAACGTCATTTGGTGGATTTTTTTCTTCTTCTTCCTTCTCTTCGCTGATAAGGTCGGCGGTCACAGCGGCTTTCTCCTCCTCTCTATCGACCTCGGCGAAATCGGCATACGCGACAGTAAAGGCGTGCTATACGCTCACAGTCAGTTTCAATCATTGTTTATAGCGTCGAGTGGTTCAGCTGAAGGTGGGAAACCAGTCCCGTTGAAACCTACATCATAATAAGATATCGGGTATCGGAACGGAAATTCATGTGTAAATAATTATCCGCAGGTAATAATGGATGCGGTAGTACATGACGTCAAGGCAGTGAATTTTACTTCAGCGACTATCAGTATCAATCACATAACATTTGCGCATGGATGACATTTTACGCACGAGGTTCTTTGCGCAAACAGACTAAAATAAAACAGACTATAATATAAGTGCACTGGCAGCATGAAACTTGCGCAAGGGTGTATAGGCCTATGCGCAATCTTTCAGATCACGCAGGGCTTAAAATTAGCCCCCACCAACACTATAAAGGATCACAGCCGGAACACTTTTCAGCTGAGTCCAAGGTCCGCGTGGGAGCCACAAAGTACTTCACGAACGATTGGATGTAATTCCCTAATTCGATAACCACGGCGAGTTTAACTCGCAGGGGATAGCAATCGTGGTACACAGTGACGTCTGTGTGCTGCTGCTTGGGACGATGGTGAAATGTGTCGAGGAGCTGAAAGATTTACACCGCTTGGCGTTTGTTAGGTCGGATGGAAGATAGACAACATGGGCGCAGTGAACGCACCTTCCACCGTGTGGTTGAGGAGTCAGAATATCCAACGAGGAGCGAACCCGTGTCGTCTCTTCGACCCTCATACCTTCCGCGTGGGTCTTCACCGTTTTGGGCGATTGATACAACGGACTGCCCAGGCACCGCTTCGTCTATGTACTGCGCGCACTCCATCTCGGGCTGTGGGTGTGTGTGGGTGGGGTGTGGATGTAGGGGCTGTGGGTGTGGGTGTGGGTAGGGCTGTGGAGGTGGGTGGGTGTGGGGGCTTTGGGTGTGTGGGTGGGGTGTGGGTGTGGGGGCTGTGGGTCTGTGGGGGTGGATTGTGGGTGTGGGGGCTGTGGGTGTGTGTGGGTGGGGTGTGGGTGTAGGGGCTGTGGGTGTGTGTGTGGGTGGGGCTGTGGGTGTGTGTGTGGGTGGGGCTGTGGGGGTTTGTGTGGGTGGGGCTGTGGGTGTGTGTGTGGGTGGGGCTGTGGGTGTGTGTGTGGGTGGGGCTGTGGGGGTTTGTGGGTGTAGGGGCTGTGGGGCTGTGTGTGGGGGGGGGTTGCGGATGGCATGTTCCTCCCTACACCAAAGTGCTCTCCATTCAATACTCAACTGAAGAATGAGAGTGGATGTAAGAATAAAAACACACGTTATCTAACCCTGCTCTTCTTCTGTACATGTGAGAGGGAGATATGAACGCAGAACGCCTGATATATGAATCTATACTGTTGAGTGGTTGGGCCCCAAAAAACGACTATAAGCCAAAATCTAGTCCAGTTGACCTTAATCTGTCAAAGAGGGGTTAGCGTTAGTGTTTCACCAAAACAACCAAACTGTTTGGTTACAACAAATTGATATTTAGACCAACGCTTGTCAACTTGTCGCTTAGATAAATCATTGCTTAACGTTTAGTTTTAAAGTACAATGATATTACAGTGCCATGCTATTCGACGAATCGGAACAATTTGACAAACTTGGTAAGCATGGAGGAGTTGCGTACTGCGCAGATTATGTATTTCTTTAATATCAATGAATATTCATATAGAACATTGAGTACATGACTTTCCTTATTGGGGATTAGGCGAAATTAAAAGGTATATCGAGATACGTTATTCGCGCCGGTACCGGATCGACGCCATTTAAGTCATTCCTCTGGCGAGACCGGCAGAGTGTAAATACTACGGACCTCCGAAAGTGCCATGCAAGGCGCTGGGAGATACCGAGGCTCGTGCGGGAATGTGCCGCTGCCCGATAGATAGATGGATCGCAGTCATCAACTGGGAGGGAAGGGAAGGGAGGGAAGTAGCTCTGTGCTTTACCCGATCGTCGGTGGGTTAAGCAAAAACGTAGGGGACATGTATACCGTACGCCTACATGAAATATCGTATGATACAGCTTCACCACCCCCATGAGCAGCTGTCGAGTTTAAAGCAATCATGTCGCGAAAATTGCTTTTTCTTTCATTTATGAATATTAATTTCGGCAACACACAGGCGCGCCGATGCGTAACAGTACAGAGCACTATAGCCCACACTCCCCGGCGCGTCCAAAATCTAATAATAGTACTGCATGGGAAGCAAATTGCATTTCGATATGCAGGTGACGGCAATGCCTTTCTCCCATCTTGCTGCTTGCCTCATACGCAAGAAGAACTATCAATAATCGATAGATCTTACTCGATATTCATGCCTTACATTTGAATCATTCTCGTTCAGGCGTCTATACAATGTATTGTGGAATGTTGATGATTTTTTTAATGCAATTTGTGTTGTGTTGTGTTGTTTTATCTAAGTGTTAATAACTCAGTTTTGATATTCATGTATCATATTGTAAATGTAATTTATCTTGCCGTAATTATTAATTTTGCCGATGTATTATGAAATGATTTTTGAATTTGTTTATGTACTCTTGAATGTATCTTTGTACTTTTCACTGTAATTTGGCCATTGGCCACAAGAGTGAGAAAAACAACGAAGAACCTTTAACTAGCATTTGTATGCTCTTCGTTTCTCTGCAGATGATCAACATATCAGAGACGGAGATCTATATGTATCCCAGCCCTTGTCTTTAAAAGGAAGGAATCGCTCCCATACTTTGTCAAGCATATCGTATAAATAATGTAACACACCTGCGTACAATGTCATGAGAAAACCCATGGAAACGAAACTGAACGCTATTTTTTATTCAGAAAAAAATTCCTCTTTTCGATTTTTTCGAAAACGTCATATTTTCAATCGCTAAAATTTCACGGAATTTCTGATACTATAATACAAACTTTCTAATGAGTAAGTAATTTCTCAAATTGGGAATGTCCCCGTGGAGACTGTTATTAGTGACGTCATGAGAGGACAATCCGGTACATTACTCTTGTCGGGGAAGTGCCAAATCAGATGAAAAAAACCACACTATAAGTCACGCGATGGCATGTAAACAGTGGTCGAGCAATCGGTCTATTGTACGTTCATATGCAAAGTAACAGCCAGTGCACTGTTTTCGTCAGGAGTAAATATAGACAAATTCGTTGATATGTCTGCAAGATTCACGGTTGACGATTGCATGCAGTGGAATAAATGTGCATTTATTCCCTGATGATCCTAGAAGAAGCCGCATTTGGACGTCAAATATCACGCTGACACGACCGAAATAATCCGACCCGTCACAGTGTGCAGTGCAGTGTCCATTTCAAAGATTGTTGTCACGGAGTCTATTCGGACTCATACATAATGGTTTTGCATTGCTGTCCCGTATGTTGCCATCGGTAAACTATTCTAACAATCTCCATCCTTGTTATCGACTGAAAATACATCGGATTCTGAAGAAAAGGCTGTTGGAAAGACGTCTCGGCAAACCACTTTTTCAAGGGGGTTTTCGTGAAAAAAGCGTTCTGGCGCTGCGCACAAATAAAGTGCATTACGCACTGAACGCGTCAGGGAACTACTCTAATAATATGTTATGTACACGCGTCTTTTACGGGAGAAATAACTACATGCTTAATTTTGATTATTTTTCATTAAATAAAACAAACTTCATGTAAACCTTAAACACAAAAATGACGTTTGATGTGAGATTAAAATGTACCAATGAACATATTTAACGCCAAACCTGGATTTTAAATGTGTTGGACTTCAGTAGACTTTAAGCCTGGCCTCATTTATACCATGCTAATGATTTGTGATTGATAAGCTTATCAGCCTGAGGTACAAGAAATTGGATGGACGAGATAATAACTGTTATGTTTCGGGGGAGTGGGAAGGGAACCATGCACATTGGGAGAGATGGTTTCAGCCTAACCACGCCTAAATCGTTTCATTGAAATATTCCGTGGACGCCGTTGCTGCCGTACGTAGACATGGACTTGCTTACCAGACCCTTCACCCAAAGGCAATCGAATGTAATACTCATTCATAAAAAGTCACTGCGCATTTCCTTAATGTTCGGCTTCGTTGAATTGATGCAATATGAACGCATCGTTTCGTTTGACTACAGTATCGAATTGTGACTCACCTGTGTGTAGATTAAAATAATGGATGTCAATGTCCCAGTCCTAAAAGCCCCAGAGATTTTTGATTGTGCAAACAAAAATAACGAGAATTCAGTCGACGTTACGCACGTCAATCAGTTTCGATCAATGGCGTGAGATTCCACTCGTTAAATGTCCCAGGCTAAATTGCATAAAATGCAGACAGATAAACGCCCACGCGCTCCCCACTGTACTTTTTGTGAAAACAAAATTAATGATAATTCAATCTTGATGTTAGATATTTCAAACATGCACTTGGTGAGAGTTTTGTTGTAGGCCTACTGCTTATAATAGGAAACGGCAAACACGCGGACTATTCGGCAGGGATGATTACACGTATCAAAATAATAGGCTGGGCTACCCGTGGACGAGCATGAACTTTCAACAAGACCCTTTACGCACCGTTGCTATGGGCCGAGGCGAGCAAAGCAGTAGAGCCTTTGTAATTCGTAAAGTCGTCAGCAAAAAAATTCGCCGATGCCTTTTCATTGCACTCTAGCAGTAAATTCCCCCTCCTTCATGCATCTGTTCGGGTCAAGGGACGGCCTGGCAAAACTTTGGATATAAAAACGCTGCGTGGTTGGGGAAGAGGGTGACTTAACTAAGTACGGGCTTGGATACAGCTAGTGTTAAGCGGTCCACCACCTTTCCCGCAGCATAGTACAAGAACGATACCGTTGGCGGAGATGGAGTCAGCTAACGTTACGGTTCGGCCAACAAAACCCTTCCTTGACAAACTGGAGGTGACACGGTGGTCCGTGGTCACGCTTTCGCTGGTCATCTTCTTGTTCGGCGTGCCCAGTAACCTCCTGATCCTTAGAGTCTACTGGTCCAAGACGATGAAGACGACCACGCACATCTTCATAGGCGCCCTAGCCCTGGCTGATCTTCTGACCTGCGTCTTCCGCCTGATCGACGGCGTCGACTTTGCGCGGGCCTCGCACTACCTCGAGTACCAGCAGCAGAGCGCCGTCTACTTCACCAGCGTCGGGCTGCTGTACACCACGGCCCTCCTGACCGTGACCATCGCCTTCGACCGCTTTGACGCCGTCTGCCGCTCCCTGCGACGCCTCCTGACGCCCCGGCGGGCCAAGGCCCTGGCGGCCGCCTGCTTCGTGCTGGGCTACTCCGTCACCGTGCCGGAGATCGTCCACAAGGTGCACGCGGACGTCAACGGGGAGGAGACGGACAACTTCATGCGGTCGCTCATGAAGTTCATTCCCCTGGTGCTGTTCGCCTCATCGCTGACTACCGTGACCGTCCTGTACCTCGGCGTCTTCGTCTTCATGCGGAAACGCAGGGACATCTTCCCGACCCTCCAGCGCGCCGTGACGCAGTCAGACGCCAACGGCACGGAGAACGAGAGTTACCCGTGCGATCAGCCGTCAGTGGAGCATCAGCGCGGACGAGCCAGGCAGAGGCAGCAGAATATCGCAGGAGGAGCTACGGGTTCTAACCTCCACGAGCCACGTGCTGCTATCCATCCGAAGGGAGAGCAGGTATCCGTGGGTCTGGTTAAAGCGTCGTGCCATGCAGTGGTGAATCTGAATCAGGGCGTATTTGAGAGCACTCCCCAGGCAACAAATGTCCAGCAGACAGCAACGGTCAACGACACTAAGAATGTCTTTCTAGCATCGTTATGCCTTCAGACGCCCGTGATAGACACCGAGGATACCTCCCCTTTTGGGGTAAGCCTTCCGTCCACATCCAAGCAGACTCTAGATGCGAGTACCGTTAAGAGCGTTTGCCTCCAGCATTCAAAGACGGAGCATTGTAAAACTGAAGGAGAGCGCCCGGCAATGCTGAGTGTCTGTCCTTCAGGAAGCGAGCACCTTCCGACGGTCAGTGGGTCGGTAAGCGGTCAATCCGAGGACGGGGCTGCATCTTCGACTGACGACCGCGGCGGTGACCGAGCAGCCAGCCTGCACGAGGATCCGGCGCAGCGTAGCCGAGCGAACGAGCCGGCTCGCTGCGCCCGACGCCAGGCGCAGGACAGACGCCGGCGCCAGGCCACGGCCCAGACCCGCATGACCCGGATGTTGTTCATTGCCACCTTCTTCCTCTTCATCCTCTGGCTGCCCAACATCTGTTTAAAGTCCTACGCGCTCGGGAGCCTGTTCGTCGACTTCCTCAAGTCCTCCCACCACGCCAACGTGGTCTCGGCCCTGCTGGTCCTCAAGGATGTGTGCTTTCTCAATAGCATCGTCAACGTCTTCGTCTACGGCTTTTCCAGCAAGACCTTTCGGGAGGAGGGTACGACTGTACTGAGAAGCATAGGGAGACGACTGAGATGCTACTGACACCTTTCCGCTGCACGTGTAAGGGACACTTTTACCGATCACATTTCTCCATCTCTATCTCTATTAGTGATTCTATGTTGGCTATTTTGTTCAAGCGATTGTCCGGCACCTATCTGAAATATGTGTCCTTACGTCTTTTGGTGGCTTCGTTTAATACTTGTGTGTGGTGAATGCGATCAAGACACAAGTAAGCTAGCCACGGTTGTGTGGGTGTACCTATGTGACGATGCTATTGCACTCTTTCTTAGACACACATACTCAATTGTGTACTCATTTTTGTAACCGAACGAGAAACGATGTTTTTAAAATACTCCCATTTCAGCCACATTCACTTTCCTGGGTAGAAATTTGGACCGTATGTCCCTTGTAATTATATAATACTTTAATTTTGGATGACTACGATGATTAAAATTACGTAATCTACCTGGCCCAGGGGAGTTTCGTGTGCCATTTTCAAGTAAATCTGAATACTTTCGGGTCAATATTATGTCAGTGTATATAGTTATATTACAGAGGGTTCGCACGCACACGTATAGGCCTACGTTTTAAATTCGTGCACTAATACGGTAACCGTATCCGTACGTGTGAGAGCGCGTACCGATGTTACCAGACTGAACCTGGCCCTAAATTTGGGCCTGAATTTCGGCTGGCCGGAATTTCACTGCACGTAAACGGCTACGGTGTCCCATGCATGACACACTATATTTGAATTGTGTTTTTGCTTGTTTAAAAATAACAATAAGAACAAGACTTGATTGCAACGTTATGATAGCATTATATAACACATAAACAACTGAAATGTATCATTTATTTTTTCAAAATAGCTTAATTTTTGATAGAAAAGTGAATTTACTGCAATGTACTTGGAATGAAAATTACCTGGAAAACTAAAATTTTTAAAAAGTAACTGTACCCTCGGCATTTGACTAAAATATATTAAATTAGGTATCATCTGAAAGAGTATGAAATTCTACAGAGGTAATTGCTTACCCCGACATTCATACTCCAGCCAATCTTCCAGCCTGACAAATTTAACATTGACCAAAATACACTTTCGGTCAAAAACTCATTATACGCTTCCAGTCATTTTCTTGACAACTCAAAATACTCCTCATTTGGAAAAGTAACTGTACCCTCGGCAATCAAATAAAATCTATTAAATTAGGTATCATCTAAAAGAGTACAAAATTCTACAGAGGCTATTGCTTACCCCGACGTTCACACTCGAGCAAATCTTCCAGCCTGACAAATTTAACATTGACCAAAATACACTTTCGGTCAAAAACTCATTATACGCTTCCGGTCATTTTCTTGACAACTCAAAATACTCCTCATTTGGAAAAGTAACTGTACCCTCGGCATTCAAATAAAATCTATTAAATGAGGTATCATCTGAAAGAGTACGAAATTCTACAGAGGCTATTGCTTACCCCGACGTTCACACTTGAGCAAATCTTCCAGCCTGACAAATTTAACATTGACCAAAATACACTTTCGGTCAAAAACTCATTATACGCTTCCAGTCATTTTCTTGACAACTCAAAATACTCCTCATTTGGAAAAGTAACTGTACCCTCGGCAATCAAATAAAATCTATTAAATTAGGTATCATCTAAAAGAGTACAAAATTCTACAGAGGCTATTGCTTACCCCGACGTTCACACTCGAGCAAATCTTCCAGCCTGACAAATTTAACATTGACCAAAATACACTTTCGGTCAAAAACTCATTATACGCTTCCGGTCATTTTCTTGACAACTCAAAATACTCCTCATTTGGAAAAGTAACTGTACCCTCGGCATTCAAATAAAATCTATTAAATTAGGTATCATCTGAAAGAGTACGAAATTGTACAGAGGCTATTGCTTACCCCGACGTTCACACTTGAGCAAATCTTCCAGCCTGGCAAATTTAACATTGACCAAAATACACTTTCGGTCAAAAACTCATTATACGCTACCGGTCATTTTCTTGACAACTCAAAATACTCCTTATTTGGAAAAGTAACTGTACCCTCGGCATTTGACTAAAATCTATTAAATTAGGTATCACCTGAAAGAGTACGAAATTCTACAGACGGTATTGCTTACCCGACATTCATACTCCAGCCAATCTTCCAGCCTGACAAATTTAACATTGACCAAAATACACTTTCGGTCAAAAACTCATTATACGCTTCCGGTCATTTTCTTGACAACTCAAAATACTCCTCATTTGGAAAAGTAACTGTACCCTCGGCATTCGAATAAAATCTATTAAATTAGGTATCATCTAAAAGAGTACAAAATTCTACAGACGGTATTGCTTACCCCGACGTTCATACTCCAGCCAATCTTCCAGCCTGACAAATTTAACATTGACCAAAATACACTTTCGGTCAAAAACTCATTATACGCTTCCGGTCATTTTCTTGACAACTCAAAATACTCCTCATTTGGAAAAGTAACTGTACCCTCGGCATTCAAATAAAATCTATTAAATGAGGTATCATCTGAAAGAGTACGAAATTCTACAGAGGCTATTGCTTACCCCGACGTTCACACTTGAGCAAATCTTCCAGCCTGACAAATTTAACATTGACCAAAATACACTTTCGGTCAAAAACTCATTATACGCTTCCAGTCATTTTCTTGACAACTCAAAATACTCCTCATTTGGAAAAGTAACTGTACCCTCGGCAATCAAATAAAATCTATTAAATTAGGTATCATCTAAAAGAGTACAAAATTCTACAGAGGCTATTGCTTACCCCGACGTTCACACTCGAGCAAATCTTCCAGCCTGACAAATTTAACATTGACCAAAATACACTTTCGGTCAAAAACTCATTATACGCTTCCGGTCATTTTCTTGACAACTCAAAATACTCCTCATTTGGAAAAGTAACTGTACCCTCGGCATTCAAATAAAATCTATTAAATTAGGTATCATCTGAAAGAGTACGAAATTGTACAGAGGCTATTGCTTACCCCGACGTTCACACTTGAGCAAATCTTCCAGCCTGGCAAATTTAACATTGACCAAAATACACTTTCGGTCAAAAACTCATTATACGCTACCGGTCATTTTCTTGACAACTCAAAATACTCCTTATTTGGAAAAGTAACTGTACCCTCGGCATTTGACTAAAATCTATTAAATTAGGTATCACCTGAAAGAGTACGAAATTCTACAGACGGTATTGCTTACCCGACATTCATACTCCAGCCAATCTTCCAGCCTGACAAATTTAACATTGACCAAAATACACTTTCGGTCAAAAACTCATTATACGCTTCCGGTCATTTTCTTGACAACTCAAAATACTCCTCATTTGGAAAAGTAACTGTACCCTCGGCATTCGAATAAAATCTATTAAATTAGGTATCATCTAAAAGAGTACAAAATTCTACAGACGGTATTGCTTACCCCGACGTTCATACTCCAGCCAATCTTCCAGCCTGACAAATTTAACATTGACCAAAATACACTTTCGGTCAAAAACTCATTATACGCTTCCGGTCATTTTCTTGACAACTCAAAATACTCCTCATTTGGAAAAGTAACTGTACCCTCGGCATTCAAATAAAATCTATTAAATTAGGTATCATCTAAAAGAGAACGAAATTGTACAGAGGCTATTGCTTACCCCGACGTTCACACTTGAGCAAATCTTCCAGCCTGGCAAATTTAACATTGACCAAAATACACTTTCGGTCAAAAACTCATTATACGCTACCGGTCATTTTCTTGACAACTCAAAATACTCCTTATTTGGAAAAGTAACTGTACCCTCGGCATTTGACTAAAATCTATTAAATTAGGTATCACCTGAAAGAGTACAAAATTCTACAGACGGTATTGCTTACCCCGACATTCATACTCCAGCCAATCTTCCAGCCTGACAAATTTAACATTGACCAAAATACACTTTCGGTCAAAAACTCATTATACGCTTCCGGTCATTTTCTTGACAACTCAAAATACTCCTCATTTGGAAAAGTAGCTGTACCCTCGGCATTCAAATAAAATCTATTAAATTAGGTATCATCTAAAAGAATACAAAATTCTACAGACGGTATTGCTTACCCCGACGTTCATACTCCAGCCAATCTTCCAGCCTGACAAATTTAATATTGACCAAAATTCACTTTCGGTCAAAAACTCATTATACGCTACCGGTCATTTTCTTGACAACTCAAAATACTCCCCATTTGGAAAAGTAACTGTACCCTCGACATTTGACTAAAATCTATTAAATTAGGTATCACCTGAAAGAGTACGAAATTCTACAGAGGCTATTGCTTACCCCGACGTTCATACTCCAGCCAATCTTCCAGCCTGACAAATTTAACATTGACCAAAATACACTTTCGGTCAAAAACTCATTATACGCTACCGGTCATTTTTTTGACAACTCAAAATACTCCTCATTTGGAAAAGTAACTGTACCCTCGGCATTTGACTAAAATCTATTAAATTAGGTATCACCTGAAAGAGTACAAAATTCTACAGACGGTATAGCTTACCCCGACATTCATACTCCAGCCAATCTTCCAGCCTGACAAATTTAACATTGACCAAAATACACTTTCGGTCAAAAACTCATTATACGCTTCCGGTCATTTTCTTGACAACTCAAAATACTCCTCATTTGGAAAAGTAACTGTACCCTCGGCATTCAAATAAAATCTATTAAATTAGGTATCATCTAAAAGTGTACAAAATTCTACAGACGGTATTGCTTACCCCGACGTTCATACTCCAGCCAATCTTCCAGCCTGACAAATTTAACATTGACCAAAATACACTTTCGGTCAAAAACTCATTATACGCTTCCAGTCATTTTCTTGACAACTCAAAATACTCCTCATTTGGAAAAGTAACTGTACCCTCGGCATTCAAATAAAATCTATTAAATTAGGTATCACCTGAAAGAGTACGAAATTCTACAGAGGCTATTGCTTACCCCGACGTTCACACTTGAGCAAATCTTCCAGCCTGACAAATTTAACATTGACCAAAATACACTTTCGGTCAAAAACTCATTATACGCTTCCAGTCATTTTCTTGACAACTCAAAATACTCCTCATTTGGAAAAGTAACTGTACCCTCGGCATTTGACTAAAATCTATTAAATTAGGTATCACCTGAAAGAGTACGAAATTCTACAGAGGCTATTGCTTACCCCGACGTTCATACTCCAGCCAATCTTCCAGCCTGACAAATTTAACATTGACCAAAATACACTTTCGGTCAAAAACTCATTATACGCTTCTAGTCATTTTCTTGACAACCCCAAATACTCCTCATTTGGAAAAGTGATTGTACCCTCGGCATTTGACTAAAATCTATTAGATTTTCCAAGGCATTTTACTTCATAAAATATATTGACAGTGGTCAATATCAGGGTTAACACACGCACCGGATGCGTTATGTAATGTGGAGCGCACAAGATAATCCGCAAGAGAAGCACAGTTTGTCACACAGTCCTAGATTGTTATCTGTCATCATTTCGTGCGAAAATCGTAGATTAAGATCCATTGTAAACAAAAACGTGTTGAAATTCTCACACCGGGTCCAGCAATAATGGCAACAAAACTAAATTGCTCCTTACCACAGTTTGATGCTATAGGCAATGCTATCTTCTGTTCAAACCAAACTGTATTATTTTATTGCCTAAACATGTTTCAATGTCGCTTTCAAAGTTATGAGTAACCCGTGTAACCTATCAATGGTCACCAATGGACCTGATCGCGGTTTCTCACCTAGGAAAACAGGACGAGCTATTATCACTGATTTCATTTTTGAACACAGTGCATGGTGGTATTGTACCACTGTGTTAATGTTGAGACTGACTTAAAATAATGCATGGTTAATATATACATACAGCGTGATCGGTTTTTAACCCCCTTCAAGGTGCCGTCACGTTGCTTATATTTTACCAATGCACATTTTAGATGTGCTGTTATTTCATTTTACAGGAACTACTCCCGAGGAAACAAGAAAAACACTCTATACTCATTGATTTTCGATGTTTGAGCTGCAGCAATTCGACATGAAACTTTTTATTTGCATCTACTAATATATAGGCCTATATACACGGCATCACTCACAACTGAAATTACAAAAAATAATCAACTTCACTCCTGTAATAAGATACTCTTTAAAACTTTATGATAAAAATGGCACAGAAAACTACGATTCGACGGGAATTTGGACGTTAAGATCTTGACTGCTTCCGGAGGTCGCCCCCGCCTACCGTATACCCCGGCAAAGACGGACTATTTGGGAAGGCATCCATCTAAGGGATGGATAGCTCAGATGGTAAGAGCACTGAACGCAACACCGGAAATCTCGGGTTCAAATCCCGATACGGTCGCAATTTTCTCTGCCAAATTTCAAAAATAAACAAAAGAAAAACTGACTGGGAGCTCTTGAACAATTGGAAAATTGACGAAAAAAACTTAAACGTCTGGACCGGGATTTTAACCCAAGGCCTCTGGATTAGCGTATAGGCCTATTTTGGGAGTATTTTGGGTTGTCAAGAAAATGACTATAGAAGCGTATGGTTTTTGACCAAAAGTGTATTTTGGTCATTGTTAAATTTGTCAGGCTGGAAGATTGGCTGGAGTATGAACGTCGGGGTAAGCAATTGCCTCTGTAGATTTTCGTACTCTTTCAGATGATACCCAATTAAATAGATTTTAGTGAAATGCCGAGGGTACAATTACTTTTCCAAATGAGGAGTATTTTGAGTTGTCAAGAAAATGACTGGAAGCGTATAATGAGTTTTTGACCGAAAGTGTATTTTGGTCAATGTTAAATTTGTCAGGCTGGAAGATTTGCTCGAGTGTGAACGTCGGGGTAAGCAATAGCCTCTGTAGAATTTCGTACTCTTTCAGGTGATACCTAATTTAATAGATTTTATTTGAATGCCGAGGGTACAGTTACTTTTCCAAATGAGGAGTATTTTGAGTTGTCAAGAAAATTACTGGAAGCGTATAATGAGTTTTTGACCGAAAGTGTATTTTGGTCAATGTTAAATTTGTCAGGCTGGAAGATTGGCTCGAGTGTGAACGTCGGGGTAAGCAATACCGTCTGTAGAATTTTGTACTCTTTCAGGTGATACCTAATTTAATAGATTTTAGTCAAATGCCGAGGGTACAGTTACTTTTCCAAATGAGGAGTAATTGGGGTTGTCAAGAAAATGATTAGAATCGTATAATGAGTTTTTGACCGAAAGTGGATTTTGGTCAATGTTAAATTTGTCAGGCTGGAAGATTGGCTGGAGTATGAACGTCGGGGTAAGCAATAGCCTCTGTAGAATTTCATACTCTTTCAGATGATACCTAATTTAATAGATTTTAGTCAAATGCCGAGGGTACAGTTACTTTTCCAAATGAGGAGTATTTTGAGTTGTCAAGAAAATGACCAGAAGCGTATAATGAGTTTTTGACCGAAAGTGTATTTTGGTCATTGTTAAATTTGTCAGGCTGGAAGATTGGCTGGAGTATGAACGTCGGGGTAAGCAATAGCCTCTGTAGAATTTCATACTCTTTCAGATGATACCTAATTTAATAGATTTTAGTCAAATGCCGAGGGTACAGTTACTTTTCCAAATGAGGAGTATTTTGAGTTGTCAAGAAAATGACCAGAAGCGTATAATGAGTTTTTGACCGAAAGTGTATTTTGGTCAATGTTAAATTTGTCAGGCTGGAAGATTGGCTGGAGTATGAACGTCGGGGTAAGCAATAGCCTCTGTAGAATTTTGTACTCTTTCAGCTGATACCTAATTCCATGGTTTTTAGTCAAATGCCGAGGGTACAGTTACTTTACCAAATGAGGAGTATTTTGAGTTGTCAAGAAAATGACTGGAAGCGTATAATGACTTTTTGACCGAAAGTGTATTTTGGTCAATGTTAAATTTGTCAGGCTGGAAGATTGGCTCGAGTGTGAACGTCGGGGTAAGCAATACCGTCTGTAGAATTTTGTACTCTTTCAGGTGATACCTAATTTAATAGATTTTAGTCAAATGCCGAGGGTACAGTTACTTTTCCAAATGAGGAGTAATTGGGGTTGTCAAGAAAATGATTAGAATCGTATAATGAGTTTTTGACCGAAAGTGGATTTTGGTCAATGTTAAATTTGTCAGGCTGGAAGATTGGCTGGAGTATGAACGTCGGGGTAAGCAATAGCCTCTGTAGAATTTCGTACTCTTTCGGATGATACCTAATTTAATAGATTTTATTTGAATGCCGAGGGTACAGTTACTTTTCCAAATGAGGAGTATTTTGAGTTGTCAAGAAAATGACTGGAAGCGTATAATGAGTTTTTGACCGAAAGTGTATTTTGGTCAATGTTAAATTTGTCAGGCTGGAAGATTTGCTCAAGTGTGAACGTCGGGGTAAGCAATAGCCTCTGTAGAATTTCGTACTCTTTCTGGTGATACCTAATTTAATAGATTTTATTTGAATGCCGAGGGTACAGTTACTTTTCCAAATGAGGAGTATTTTGAGTTGTCAAGAAAATGATTAGAATCGTATAATGAGTTTTTGACCGAAAGTGGATTTTGGTCAATGTTAAATTTGTCAGGCTGGAAGATTGGCTGGAGTATGAACGTCGGGGTAAGCAATAGCCTCTGTAGAATTTTGTACTCTTTCAGATGATACCTAATTCCATGGTTTTTAGTCAAATGCCGAGGGTACAGTTACTTTTCCAAATGAGGAGTATTTTGAGTTGTCAAGAAAATGACCTGTAGCGTATAATGAGTTTTTGACCGAAAGTGAATTTTGGTCAATATTAAATTTGTCAGGCTGGAAGATTTGCTCAAGTGTGAACGTCGGGGTAAGCAATAGCCTCTGTAGAATTTCGTACTCTTTCTGGTGATACCTAATTTAATAGATTTTATTTGAATGCCGAGGGTACAGTTACTTTTCCAAATGAGGAGTATTTTGAGTTGTCAAGAAAATGATTAGAATCGTATGAGTTTTTGACCGAAAGTGGATTTTGGTCAATGTTAAATTTGTCAGGCTGGAAGATTGGCTGGAGTATGAACGTCGGGGTAAGCAATAGCCTCTGTAGAATTTCGTACTCTTTCAGATGATACCTAATTCCATGGTTTTTAGTCAAATGCCGAGGGTACAGTTACTTTTCCAAATGAGGAGTATTTTGAGTTGTCAAGAAAATGACCTGTAGCGTATAATGAGTTTTTGACCGAAAGTGAATTTTGGTCAATATTAAATTTGTCAGGCTGGAAGATTGGCTGGAGTATGAACGTCGGGGTAAGCAATACCGTCTGTAGAATTTTGTACTCTTTCAGGTGATACCTAATTTAATAGATTTTAGTCAAATGCTGAGGGTACAGTTACTTTTCCAAATGAGGAGTATTTTGAGTTGTCAAGAAAATGACTGGAAGCGTATAATGAGTTTTTGACCGAAAGTGTATTTTGGTCAATGTTAAATTTGTCAGGCTGGAAGATTGGCTGGAGTATGAACGTCGGGGTAAGCAATAGCCTCTGTAGAATTTCGTACTCTTTCAGATGATACCTAATTTAATAGATTTTAGTCAAATGCCGAGGGTACAGTTACTTTTCCAAATTTTTAGTTTTCCAGATAAGTTTCACTCCAAGTAGATTGCAGTAGATTCACTTTTGTATCAAAAATTAAGTTATTTTGAAAAAAATAATGATACATTTCAGTTGTATATGTGTTATATAATGCTATCTTAACGTTTCAAGCAAGTCTTGTTCTTATTGTTATTTTTAAATAAGCAAAAACACAATTCAAATATATTGTGTCAGTCATGGGACACCGTAGCAGTTTCCGAGCACTGAAATTCCGGCCAGCCGAAATTCAGGCCCAAATTTAGGGCCAGGATCAGTTTGGTACCGATGTTTGTTTCGCAAACCGCGTCGAATCCGGCCGCTTGAGGGAGCCCTCATTCAATTCAAGAAGGCGACGCGGCTCATGAGTCCGTTCAGAAGTCACACATTTTTGTTGTCTTATTTGCTGGGAGACACGACATCGTCGTTTCAAACATTATGGACAATTAACCCTAGAACAATTACGTGGTGGAATTTGCTAATCCACGATTTAAGTAGCAAATAAAATTGAGAACGGCTATGGCCGTTTTTGAAATGAAGGCTTAGGCTCGGGCTCAGGCTTCGTCTCCGTCTGACAAAACCTGAATATCCAGGTTGTGTTTGTTTCCGAATTTGAAGGTTTGTTGGCTTGATAGGTACCTAGCGTATTCACCAAGAACCTAAAGCCAAACGCTTGTTTTTAGATGCCTGTGATATTATAACGAGTTTATATGACTATAAGCTTGAGCATAAACTCCTAAAGCCTTCATTTTGAAAAACTGCCTATAAAAAAAGTATAATTATTGTCTTTCTCACGTTCGCAAAACAAATGTGCTACGGATACACGTAACAGAAGCACACAAAGTAATGACGTTTCCCGTTACTCGTGCACGTTTAGAAGCGTATCCGATCGTAGACATTCGTACGTAGGCATGCACAACTCTATTGTAGTAGTAAAAGTAGCAGTAACATTACCTTTGTCACATCTATGGTTTGTTTCGTCTCAGCTTGAGTCGCCAGAGGGAGATTTCTCCCGCTTCTCTTTCTTGTACTTCGGGAGAATGTTTATCCACTCCCGTTTCAACAATTTCAACATTGCAGGATCTGTAAAATAATAGAGATTTTTAAACAATGATGTCAGACCTTCTAAATTGACATAAGTATATGAGACAGAATGTTTGTGTTTTAATCAATAAAGACGTTACTTGCACATGTGTATTTTTTAAAACTTATGAAACAAAAGTTCAGTATGAGTATGACTGAAACTAGATACATTATTCATGTGGAAATGTCGTGAAATCTCTATCTAACAGCCATAATTACTGATCCGGGCAAGGCATTGCTCAGGGCAGACTATGACACAAGTTAATTTACACAGTTATTATGGGCACTGTTTACGAGTCCAGACTATTCCCGGGCAAGCTGAATGACATCGATACCGACCTTTCATGCAATACGTCAATGACATGGCCAGTGGAGACCCGTACTCCGCTTTTTGGATCCTCGTTCTCCACAATTCCGATGGACTAAAGCATAATGCATGTCGCATTTCCGTCCAACTCACTGTACTCCTTATAGCAGTCCACCAGTCTACGCAAGCTGAAGTTTGTAAGTTGTGATATCAGTCCTGTTTTTCCGCACACGACAAACGCACGTTACGGCGCGGTGCGCGCAGCCATGTTTGTTTACTTCCAGCTTGGCGAACTCATCCCCAGGTACGGTACACGTTGGCTTTTCAATTACGCAGGATCGAGGTTGAACGGCGCGCGAACTCGCGATAGACCGATATTTGTTTCATGTTCAACCGATAGTTTCTCATTATAAAACGCTTTTTACGAATGTCAACAAACTATTATTGATTTATATTATAACTACAGTTCATTCTAGCAAAATAAAAAAGTTGCCACTCGAAGCTGGCAACGAAAATTCAAGTTACGATTTGTATTTATTATATATAGACTCTTTTTCTAAACTGCATGGTTTCAAATTCAATCTTGATTGGAAATATAAATATCTCTATTTCTAATGGACTATCATCATGCCATTTCTCTCAAGACCAACAAATTCGTCTGGCAGCAGGTTGAGAGCCATGTCGGCACCCAAGAACGTCTCCTCTCCACTGTCAAGCGAAGGAAACTAGCCTGGTATGGTCATGTGACTCGGCACAACAGCCTCTGCAAGACCATCATGCAAGGAACCGTCGAGGGTGGGCGTCAACGAAAATCTTGGTCAGACGACGTGAAGTCCTGGACTGAAAGATGTCAGCCTCTTGCGCTCAGATCCCCCCGACGACTATCCAGTCGAGGGAATGATGATGATGATCATCATGCCCAACCACCGACTATGTCTGGTACCTGTACTCCATCAGTGGTTGTGTGTAAACGAGCCGCTTACTAGCATAATTATTCCCACCCCATAGCTTTTTACGCAAACAAAAATGTAATTCCAAACCTCTTTGAATTACACTCTCCTTGACGCAAACATCTATGATGTAACGCGGTACTCGCCGCTATACATTATTCAAACCCGCTGCAAGATCTCGACCGTCTCGGTGGTCCAGTGGTTAAGACGTCTGTACTAGATATCGGGAGTTGCGGGTTCGAATCCCGTCCGAGCCTTTTTTTAAATTTTTTTTATCAGGCACCGGGCAGAGCACTGAACACTTATCACGTCGAGTATATAAGGGCAAAGCCTCTTTGAATTACATTCTGCTCGATGGTTATCTATGTTATATCTATGTTATCTATGGTCAAACAAAAGTGGCAAACTAAAGTCAGCACAATTCATCATCTCACACAAAGTAGAGCCCCATTTTTTCGGTCAAGTATTTCCAAAATATTTATTTTTTTTTATTCCATCGGGCGCTATCTATATCTCAATATTTATATTTCATAAAACCGACACAAATATGTATAAGTTACACCGACAAAGATTTACAAGTACGTGTGGCAAGAAAAAAGTGAAAAGATATCAATAAATTAAAATCAAAGTGAAGTTTGCGGATTTTTTTTTAAAGCCTTGAGTTAAGACTTGAGAAGGGTAGAAGTTGGCATCGAAGACGCCCTAATTATAAGTTTAGCAATATCATTTTAAATATACAGAGGTTATAATTTACAATTCATCCATTTTAAATTAAAAAGGAGGTTTAACCACGCATAGCTGATACCGATTTTGCATTCAAGGGAAATAGTGTCTATAGTCTCTATAGGTGTGGGCTGTATTTGAAATGTGCATACAATATAAATCATAACTCACAGTGTAGTATTTTGTGTCGTATCGTCGAGGGAGATAGCGTTCCGTGTTGTGCGTTCCAATATTTCCCTCCAAGGATATAATCTTTTGTTAAACGCAACAGCGCGTTGTTTCGTTAAGGAGCGATGTAATGAATAATTATTGTACTGAGTATAACGAATATGTATTTCTGCTATTTAGACATACGAATATATTATACCAAGTTAAAATATCCACCGCCTCAGAGAATACCCTGATAGCGAACCTATTTGGGGAAATATAAAGGACTTTAGGACTAACTCTTTGGAAGATTAAAACGGGCCGATGATATTAAAGGTCAATATTTCTTGAAATTTCTGAAATCAATTAATTTGGAAATAGGTCTATCTACATTCACTTTTAAGCACTATTGAAATGTTGATCAAAATTATTTTTTGGGCCTGATTTGTTTTCTGCATAGTGCTATCAACGTTATGGTTGAAGGAAAATGACAGTTATGGGTATAGAAAGCATCTGGCGATGCACCCGTATTAGACTCAATGCCATGCATGACAAACAATCGCGAAATAATTATAATTATGACCATTCCAGCGATTACTGTGCCACTTATTTCGGCTACACCAAAATAGTTCAAAACAACTGGAGTGTTGTAAGACGGTCCTCAATCCTCAATCGTCGTCTGTGCTTTTTCTTGAAAATAAATAATAGGCTTCACATTTTGTGGTCAAACTAGCGGTGTAAAGTAACATCAATAACACAAGTTTATTATGAGAAACACGGTCAGTGTATCGGAGAATGAGCCTTGAGCTTGTGTTGAGAGTGGAACGATGACGGTCTTGAAGGAAACTACTACTCTGTTCTAAGATTTCGATAAAGAACATTCTGACGTAAGACAGCTAGGCTAATTCACACAACATTTATCCATCACGGCATTAAAAAAAAATTCAAGTGATATACGTTCGTTTCAAAGTGCAGTCAGAGTAACAAAAGAGAATCGACGTAGACCGAGGCGGCCATTTAATTGGGATCTCAGGTGCGTGACCACCACGTGTCCTGTTCATGTAACCGTTAATAGGCATAGCCGTTCGTCATGTGCTCCTTGTGGGCGTGGCCGCCGTTGCTGTACCATCCCATGGCCGCCCGGTCACATATTGCACCGTTCGTGTGCATAAAGCCGTGCTCCTTGCTGCCCCGCCGTAGGCTGGACAGGGCGCCCCCATCGGCGAAGGCCAGGTAGGCCCTGCTGGCGGCGTCATTGAAGTAGCACGTGGAGTGCTCCTTGGTGGTGCTGTACAGGGAGCCGGCCGCGTCGGCGCCACGTTCCTGCAGGTCCGTCACGCCGTTGCGATTGTTCAGGAGTGTGGAGTGCTCCGTGCGAGAGAAGCTCATCGGATAGACGGGCGCGTGGTCGGCGGCGGCGGCGGCGGCCGCGGTGCTGCTCATGTAGGACGACCGATGGGACTCCACCTGGCCGTGGTAGTCCCGGGACCCTCGCCTCTCCAGGTCACCGCCACTCTCCAGGTGGGGCTGGGTCCTGGACCCGGTCCTGTTGGACAGCGCCTCGGCCTGCACGGGGCTGCTCTGCCGGCACGACGACTGCTCGGAGCCGCCGGCAGCGGCAGCGGCGGCGGCGGCGGCGGCGGCGGCGACGGTGGTGGTGGCGGGGCTGGGGCGGCGACCGTAGACCGCGTCCGGCGTGGGATGTCCGGCGGCCGTTGAGGTCTTGGTCCGCTGGTGCTTCTTGCACTGCTCATCCTTGACCAGCCTCTGAGTCGCCTGCACCAGCGTGTCGAATTTAGACGAAGAAGACGATGAGGACGAGGACGAGGAGGAGGAGGTGGAGGACGAGGCGGACGAGGAGACGGTGGAGGAGACGGCCAGCGCGTTCACCTCGGCACCCGAGTCCTGCGGGTCCCTGAGGCTCGCCCGGCCGCCGTGGTTGTACCGCCGCGGCGATATGTCGGAGGCGGCGCTGGACGGGCTGGCGCGCCGGGTCAGCAGCGGCGACTGCCTCTGGCACGAGCTGAGCTCGGCCAGCGTCTCGTGCTGGGTGCGCCCCGGGGCCAGTGAGCCGCTACCGCCGGCGCCGTGTGACGGCGAGGGCACGTTACCGGCCGCGTGGCCGCACTGCTGCAGGAGCAGGTCAGACTGGCCGGCCTCGCTGGCCACCACGGCGGCGCCGTTGCAGCACGAGGAGGCTGGGGCACCGCCGGCCTCGTGCTCCGCCGATTGCACGTGCGTAGAGCCCTTCTTCCCCAGCGCGTTGGCGCCGCCCAGCTCGGCTGAGCCGTACCCTTGGTTCTGCGGCAGCTGTCGGTCCGTGGACGCGGTCCAGTGGTGGTAGTAGCCCCGAGGGTCGGTGGAGGCTGCGTAGTAGCGGTCGTCGCCGTAGTGTCCCCGGTATCCTTGCAGCCTCTCGTTCATGCAGTGCGCGTACGCCTCGGCTGTCGGGTAGGCGAACGAGTTGCTGTAGTTGTAGGCGCTCTCGGCGTACACGTTGTGCTGGTAGCCGGCCGCCGCGTAGCTGGCGTGCGGATACATGGCATTGTAGCGCTCCAGCCCCTCCTGGTAGGGCACGGATGCGTACTGGGCCGCCGGCATGGGCACCTCGCACGTGGTGGCCGCGGCGTACTGGGCGTACGCCTTGGCCTGCGTGTAATCCGCACTGGAGGCCGCCTCTCCGTACATGACCGGCTGGCTAGGCAGCTGGTAGGGCGTGAACTTGGCCTTGCTCTTTGACTTGGAGCGGTGGCTCTTACTGGGCCGGCTCTTCTCCTGCAGACTGGTGTAGGCAGACTCGGTCTTGGCCTGGAGCTGATCCAACTGCAGTATCAGGTCCTTGTCTTCATTATTGCTGTCAAGAGAAAAAGAAACGGAAATGTTATATGTAAAGCTCAGGAAAAATGACAGTTATCACATTCTCAATAATATACAGAGAGTGATAGGAGTGACTTAGGCTGACCTTGAAACTCCTAACTATAGGAATTATAATCCACTGTCTAATGACGATTTCGTTTGTTTTTCCCTTTATTGTGTTTACATGCACTATTCTGCTACTGCAGTGTTGTGCACTCTGGGATGGGCGGGGATCCTTGTGAGACTTCCTTATACGTTGATCCTGGATCGGTCCTTCGCACGTTGGTTCCCTCTTCCGATATGCCTGCCAACGGATGAAGCGAACCAGCGGTTGGATCGCCGATCTTGATCAGGGATCCCACGCTGTCGTGCACAAAATAACCCATGAACGAACACCAGCGGGCGCTAGAGGGTATTGCACGTGGAGGCCGCCATTTTGGAAACCGATGGACAAAACTGTAGGGCGCCGCCGCGGCGAAGCATAAACGCACGCAGGTCTGGTCCCCAATGGCAGTGCGATATCCCCACATGGATTCCAATAACCGCTGTCCCACTAGGGGCTTTTAAACGGTCCTTTCGATTAGCTTCCCGGTGTCACGATCTCAAGTGGATGGCCGTGCTAAAATGGGTGAGTGACGTCACCACCCATCTGAGCACGTAGCGAGAACCTGCTGAAATAAGCGAAATAGGCGGCATGCTAAGATGGGTGGGTGAACTGAGCGCGTGCGGGCGCCCTTTACGCTAACCTGATTGCCCATATATGGCAGCCCAGCCCACCCATTTGATCATGCCACCCATTTTAGACTGTCACACCGGGTCTGTCCCGGATGGCTGTGACGTCATTAACCCTCTCCCTACCGAGCGTGAAAGCACGCCGGGGCCACTCAGGGAACTAACCCCTGCATACCCCGGGAAGCAACGTATGTCTTCCACTACGCCAGAAAGGCGTCGTGACGACAGAGCCCTCATGTGTCCTAGGATAAAACATAAAAAAGCTGGTCTGACAAACCAGACAATGGTCTGGCAGCCGGACTCGATCTCGCGCTCACCTGAGTACCGTGTTGACGCTGACGATGCAGTGGGGGCGGGAGGACCTGCTGTTGTGGACGATGGTGGCGGAGCTTTGCATCCAAACCCAGCCGCCGTGCTTGGCCAGAAACCGGTAGTACTTGGTCGTCACCTGACCCTTCACAAGCACTGCAGAGAAGGAAGGATACAGTGTAAGATCACAACGCCCAAATCTTCACTTCACTTCACTTCACTTCACTTCACTTCACATCACTTCACTTCACTTCACTTCACTTCACTTCACTTCACTTCACTTCACGGATTCCCCTCTGCAGACTTAGAGTTGACCTTAATCCGAACTCGTATTAGTCAATGGTCATATAGAAAGCTTGCAAACGGCTCACTCGAATGACCAATCTTCAAAATTGTCAGAGAGTTTCTCAAACTTTTCTCAAAGGCAGAATGGAAGGCGCTTTTGAGAGAGGTCCTTACGAAGTATCCAGTGGTATAGGTGATTTTATAGAGAAATTATAAAATAAAAGACTCGTTAATAGGGAAGGGTTGGGATGAAATATTGCTTGCAGAGTGAGGTAACGGACGCTACTTACATGTGTGATGGGCGTAGCGGATGTGCAGTATGTCCGTGGCGTGCAGGAACTGGTAGAGGGTCTTCTCAATAAGGTCCTGAGGCTCGTAGCCCGTGAGTTGGGCAACCCTTATTGGAGGATGACAGAAATAGACTCAAGTAAGTCGCAGGAAGCTCAGATAAGGGCTGGGAGGTGACGTGTGTGGGCTGGATGGGGCTGGATGGGACTGGATGGGGCTGGATGGGGCTGGATAGAGCAGAATGAGAATGGGTGGGGCTGGTTGGGACTGTGTGGGGCTGGGTGGGACTGGATGGTACTGGATGGAGCTGCATGGGGCTAGATGGGGCTGGATGGGGATGGATGGGGATGGATGGGGTTGGATGGGGATGGATGGGACTGGATGGGGCTGGATTGAGCAGAATTGGGCTGGATGGAGTTAGATGGGACTGGGTGTGGCTGGATGGAGCTAGCTGCATGGGGCTGGATTGGACTGGATGGTACTTGATGGAGCTGCATGGGGCTGGATGGGGCTGGATGGGGATGACTGACTGACTGACTGACTGACTGACTGACTGACTGGCTGACTGACTGACTGACTGACTGACTGAAAGACTAACTGATCGACCGACTGACTGACCGACTGACTGACTGACTGACTGACTGACTGACTGACTGAACGACTGACTGACTGACTGACTGACTGACTGACTGACTGACTGACTGACTGACTGAACGACTGACTGACTGACTGACTGACTGACTGACTGACTGACTGACTGAATGACTGACTGACTGACTGACTGACTGACTGACTGACTGACTGACTGACTGACTGACTGAACGACTGACTGACTGACTGACTGACTGACTGACTGACTGACTGACTGACTGAACGACTGACTGACTGACTGACTGACTGACTGACTGACTGACTGACTGACTGACTGACCGACTGACTTACTTTCCATCCAGGAAGATGAGCTTCATGTCAAGACTGGCCCTGAACATGAACATGTTGCTGTACATCTTGACCTCAGTCAGGGAACTCGGCGGGAGCGAGTGGCCCACAGCGATCAGGCCCACGTTCTGGTAGCAGCCATCGTAGGGCGCCACGTCCATAGAGTACTGCTTGATCTTCAGGTAGCCGTAGCAATGGATCACCTGCCCCAATGAAATGAAGGGAAAACGTTGGCTGGAGTCGGAGACTAGGCTACTGTGAACACGTGGTGGCGATGCGGGGAGCTCGGAGAGGCCGCACGATCCACATTATTTTCAATATTAAGTGTGAATAGCGCCCTCACTAGGTGGGGTGGCTTAACTCCACCTCTCCTAAGAATGTAGCTCACAGCCTACTAACACAGCTTACAGGCGCACACACTGCATGGGAACGATCATTAGCAATACGAACTCGACACCTGAACGCTTCGTGTCACAACAGAGTAAGGCCCATCTTTACGAGGCGTGTAGGACTTCTGCCAAAATCAACGGAAGGGGGTTAGTTGAAGTGTCAGCTATCATCGCAGTAAGATGAATATTGGTCACAAACTTGAAGGGGCCAATGGCCGAACGCCAACGAACACTGAAGAAAGGGGTGAATGTTCACGAATGTGGCCGAAAGAAAGTACAGCCTGCCCAAGGACTGATCCAATCCCCAGCAATTGAGAACGTTCACACCAAGAATGTTGAAACGAAAGCCTCAGAGTTTCCATCTGCCTGATCTGCTTGCCTACCTTGTAGCCGCCCGTGGTCAGTCCTGCGTTCCGTTTGGCCAACACGCACTTCATGCGCAGGAAAAATTGCCTCTCGATTTCATAATCTGTAACGGGAGGGAAAGGGGGAGGAGAGATCGTCGGAATGATTCGAAGGGATATGAGCGAAGCAGAGTCGGCGAGTCGGACAAGAGACCACGAAATAAAACCGGGCAATAGAAACAAAGCCACTTTTATATAGCGCATACCATACGGTAGTCGTGGATGTCTCTATGCGCCATTGGCCTTGTATTGTAGATGGTGTACTCATTGCCCCTTGGTATGCTGTGGATCCCCACAGTCACAAGTCAAGGAATCAGGCGAAGCACTGATCACTCAGTACTTATCAAGGCGAGTAGGGCAAACCCTCATTGAAGTCGTGGAATGTCCTTTATAGCTGATAGCACACATTTGAGTGTTGACTGTTTTTGTCGGTGCAAAGACACTTACATACGTGCAGACAGCTCACGAAAGGAGGGGACACCAGAACGGCAATTGGTCATTCCTTTCTATCTACCAATACAGTCGAACAGATCTGAGCTATCACTGTGTAGTGTGCCGCAGGTTAGCACGTTTCATATCTGGCCATCACTCCATCCTTGTCTATCTTGGGCTCTTTCTTTCCTCCTATGATGCGGCTCTCTCCCTTCGATGCTATATACCATAATGATGTTGCCCTTTTCTCTTCTAATCGTCCCTCAATGACATCCTTCAATCCATCTTGTTTATATGTCTTATGCTCTTATTTTGCCTCTCATTGCAAGTTTCGATAAACATGTTCTTAATACATCGTCACTGCTAGCTCTTTTGGTCTATCTTATCTTAATCATCCACCCCCTACACGCACGTTTCGAGCTTTATTGACAAATTCTGCCATCGGTTGAAAACTATCAACGAAGTGTCTCTTTTTGCAAGATACGTCTTTCTGTTGAAACTCTGTTCAGAACCACACATGCAACATTCATATAATGATTTCCACATGGTGTCTAAGAGAACAACAGTCGGTTTCAATGAGGATTGACGCTACTCGACGTAACGAAGCGCTGTGTACTCGGTGCTTTGCCCGATTGCCCGCTGAAGAAAATGCAGGCAGCTCGGGCGGGATTCGACCCCGGGACTATTGCTTTCTATAGTGCAGGCGTCTTAACCACTGAACCGCCTCGACTCGCTTCCTCCACCGTGAATAGTTTGAAATCTCGCTGGTCACTTGGCCACACCGCGGTGAAACTGTGGAGTCTGCTTGCTAAAGCAGACATCTTAACTATACTCGACCTCCATGCTGGTTGAGGTTATGTGGTGGATTTCGAGTCTGTATAGCGGCAATGTTTTACATGATTCTGTATCTTTAAGAGTGCAACTATACAAGAGTCCGAATGACGGGTCAATAAACATTGCCCCGGGGTTGCGAGCAGAGTGGTCGGCGAGCCTGAGGTCCCTGCCGGGGAGGGGTGATGTGAGATGAAGGGGGCTGCCTCAGTGTCTACATACCGGAGAGGACGTGGGTGTGGTAGGGCTGGTGAGCCGTCAGCAATGCGGTCATCTCGTCGTGGTCGGCCGGGTGGATGTACTCGTAGATGCTGTTGCCAGTCAACTCCACCTATTCGGAAGAAAGCAGAGACATAGACCGTTCTCGTAAGCAAATGGGCCCCACAGAAATCGTGTCTAGATAAGTAGGAGGCAGTTTTCATCTTTAAAGCATCGGACCGTTGGCATGTTTTGATTTCTCACTCTCACTCACTGACAGAGTTAAACAAGATACTGTACAAAGTGATATAAAACTACCACCACTTTCCTCCAAAGTTAATGGTCACAGATGCCAATCTTATATCCTCTTGTGGTTATTACTTTACGGATGGGGTTAGAAGGGACAAACGCTCACGGGAATTGGGAACATTTCTTAGAGGCTTTTCACAGATATATCAATTCCCCTTTCAAATTACGTTGTAAAATGTAAAAAAAAAAATGAAGGCAAAACAAAATCAACTAAAGCTAATCCAAATATAAACAAAACTAAGTAAAATTCTGACCGATCCTTTTGTTGGTATACTAAACCTAGCCCATTCCCAGTCCGACCCTACACCTATATCTTACTAACA
Source organism: Luidia sarsii (assembly GCA_949987565.1). Lineage (NCBI taxonomy): Eukaryota > Metazoa > Echinodermata > Asteroidea > Paxillosida > Luidiidae > Luidia > Luidia sarsii. The sequence goes on along the minus strand of OX465114.1, from coordinate 18,532,570 downwards.
TCCTGGCGCCTCTTTTACGGACTTTAGTTTACGAAGATGAAAACCTGTCCAACATGTGCTCACACCCCGGCCGCGTAGGGTAAGTTCTAGGTCCATTCTGGCCGTATCACAAACACACACGCAAATATCTAAGATATTATATGCATGCACACCCGTGCATTTCCCCCAACTCAGGCCAAGAAACTGCAACAAAATCCCGTGAAGATCAATTCCTGTACCTAGCTGTAATGTCAAAACCGATGGGAGATCTCACAGGTTTGTACGGGCCGCCTACCTTTACCAACTGACTAGAAATCTTCCTTTCCCCATATAACAGAACCTCTTCATCTGGAGGGCAGATATCCTGCCCCCCTCCTCCTCCTCCTTCCTTCGCCCTTTCCTTCTCCTCCTTGTACTCCTCCTCCTCCTCCTCCTCCCCATGCTCCCCTCCTCCCCCTCCTACTACCCTCCCCAATCTCCATGGCAAATTATAGTTGTGATGGCAACAGTCTTGGCCCGGTGTCAGTCCCTTAATTGGATCTGCCAGCAGCTTAACCCAGATCGCTGAAAAAACTGTACACGGCCGTGGAGGTGACGAGCAGTTTGTCTTTCCGACGAGAGAGAGGCGGAGAGAGGGATCGTGGGAGAGACATTAAGAGAGAGAGAGAGAGAGGCAGAAAGAGAGGCAGAAAGAGAGAGAGAGAGACAGACAGAGAGAGGGAGGGAGAGAGAGAGGCGGAGAGAGAGGGGGCGGAGAGAGGGGGAGGGACATAGAGAGACGGGGAGAGAGATAGAGAGAGACAGGGAGAGATAAAGAGAGAGAGAGTCACAGAGAGAGGAGGAGAAAGATAAAAAGACGGGGAAAGAGATAGAGAGAGACATAGAGAGTAAGAGGGAGAGAGGAGGAGAGAGATAGGGATAGAGAGAGATAGAGAGAGACAGGGAGAGATAAAGAGAGAGAGAGAGTCACAGAGAGAGGAGGAGAAAGATAAAAAGACGGGGAAAGAGATAGAGAGAGACATAGAGAGTAAGAGGGAGAGAGGAGGAGAGAGATAGGGATAGAGAGAGATAAAGAGATGGGGAGGGAGAGAGAAAGAGAGACAGAGAGGGGAGAGAGAGGGGGAAGAGAGAGAGAGAGGGGAGACAGAGACAAAAAGGGGAGGGGAGGGGAGGGAGAGAGAAAGAGAGGAGAGGAGAGGGAGATAGACAGACAGATGTAGAGAGAAAGAGTTGAGAGAGTAAGAGTTGAGAGAGAAAGGTGGAGAGAGACAGCGACAGAGAGGGAGAGGGAGAGAGCGTCGCGGTAATACGGCACAGATCGGCGCCAGCGTCTAGATAATGCGGAATTGGATGAACTATGCTAATGGGTTTGGCTATAAATGGGAAGACACGATGTGAGCGCGTTCTGTTGATACTGTGGATTGGTGAATGTACTTAAAATGTGATATCAGATTGCATTGGGGGTGGTGAGTTTTTCCTCTTCTTCTAACAAGATGATGCCACATGCCCATCAATATTACACATCGGTGTTTAGTTTTCGTCCTCGCTGCCGAGTACTCCGTCTGCGGGGCTTACGGTAGTGCACGGGGTCTACATACAAGAAGAGGCTGCCGCTAGCCGCGGCTGGCTGTAGCGGCTCCATTTGGACCAAGTGTAATTCGAAGCCACAGCGAGTGACTTGGAGCAGGGCTTTAGAATCTGAGAATGATTTTGACGAATGATAGCTTTTTTTCGCAGGCAATCTGTGTTTTTCCAGGGCTACTACGACCAGAGTTTCATTCAAGAACATCTGTCATTAACCCTACACGATGTCTAGAAGGATACCACGGAGTCTTTGCGATAGATTGCTTTATCTCCTTTGATGATTGGATAGATGGATGGATGAATACGCGGTCGCCTCCGAAACGCGCTACAAAACTGTAATGACACTGATTTAAGATCTCCATTTTTATTTTAAATTTTCAGAGCAAGATATCTGATCTGATCAGACGAACAAATTCAATTGTGGCTTGATTGACAGGACGGAATACCCATTTCATAAAAAAGAGATCCCCTCGCTTCACAGGCTTTCAAGACCAACCCCAACCTCCAACCCCCCTCAGTCTACGCCACCAGGCGACTGAGGGCCTCAACTCCCTCCTACTCCCCCTGAAGATATCGGTCGGCCGGTGGTGATAGCCGCGGCCGTTGCCAGCCTGACCTATATTCAGCCGGCGATTTATCCCACGGTACATTAAACCCTAATATCACCTCCATGGCCCCGATTGTGTAAGCGTTTTCCGGGAAGGAAGAGAGGAGGGAGAGTGGGAGAGAAGTAGGATAGAGATTGAGGCAAGTAGAGGAGAAGGAATAGGAGGAGGAGGAAGAGGAGAAGGAGAAGGAGGATGGAAATGAGGAGGAGGGGAGGAGGAGAAGGAAGAGGTGGAGGGAAAGAAGGAGGAGGAGGACGAGGAGGAGGAAAAGGAAACGGAGGAAGAGGAGGAGGAGTAGGAGGAGAAGGAGAAGGAGAAGGAGGAGAATGAGAATGAGAAGGAGAAGGAGAATGAGAATGAGAATGAGAATGAGAATGAGAATGAGAATGAGAATGAGAATGAGAATGAGAATGAGAATGAGAATGAGAATGAGAATGAGAATGAGAATGAGAATGACAATGACAATGACAATGACAATGACAATGAGAATGAGGAGAAGAAGGATGCGAAGGAGATGGAAAATGAGGAGGAGGAAGGGGAGGGCGGGCTGACGCGCTGACGGCAATAGGTGGCCGGATGCACCAAATATTAAATGAAATGGGTTGGCCAACGGCTGAGAGGAGAGTGGAGTGCAACACTGCCGGCTATAGGGAGGCAACGCTCGGCCGAACCAAGACAGATATCGGGGCAATCTTTGGGTGGCCGAGCCAACTAAGCCCCAACCACCAACAGGTCTTGCAGTCAATGCTGATAGAAAAAAAACATGTTGGCAGATAAATGGTTGGCATCAAACAGTTTGCTTTTTGGGCTGCCTCAGAAAAAGAAACTGAGCCCTTAATTGTGACTGATTTCAACCCCAGCAATCAGATTATTGAGTTTTCCCTTCCCTGATAATGTTAGCATATGATATTTTATCTGTTAGGCGTTGATACCAAAAACAAATCTAGCCGGCCCACACAGTGGTGGGCCTTACCGAATAGCCGATACAGCAGTCCGAGAGTTGCTTCAACAAAATTCTCAGTCAGTCTTGCTTTACTTTTAAAGAAACCGTTAAATCACGGCTGCAGAATCCTGCCCTTCACTTCCTTCCCCAATCCCCAAATACCCACAGCGCGTCGTTAGACGAAACATGTCAGGAACGTCCATTAGACCCGAGAGATGAGAGAGAGGAATGATGGCCTCCCATCTTCTAGATGGCGGGCGAGAGGGAGGGCCAATCGTTGTCTTCCCTCCCATGCACGACTCCCTTCCCTCCCCTCTTCGATCCACCCAGTCCCGACCACCCACCCACCACCCATCCCCCATTTAAAACCGCATTAGCTCCCTCCTAACGAGAAGCGGTCGGTCGCGTGCCGCACACAGCGACAGCCCAAGCGGGCGCGCAGTCCCCGTTCCCCGGCTCGGCTACTCCGCCCGACGACCACCCCCTCTCCCCACCCACTTCTATACTTCGAGTAGTCTCCGACGAGGACTCGAAGTCAATCAATTACCTCGGCTGACAACTCTTAACGCATTCTAACGACGTCCCCCTTCTGTCTGGAGTGCGTTTATAGTGAGTTATTCATTCTCTTTCTCGCACGGTGGGACAGCGACTTGGTTGGCGGATTCTTCAGTTTAAGGTACAACCGCCAGTGACGTGGGATGTACTGGGCGGGAGTGAATAGTTAAATATTAGCGGTGAAATTGAATTGCGCCCTCGCAAACCGACACTGACTTCTTTTCAAAGCACATCATGTTACGAAACATCGCCTGGCACGATGTTGTCGGCGAAGCAGACGTAAACGTATTTCAGGTTTGAATAGCTCTCTTCTTGGACTTAAGTGTAAAAATCAAAGTGCATCTTTCTTCGGTCAACTCAAGGCAATTGTTTGTAAAAAAAAAAAAAAAGGAAAATAAAATAAAATTAAAAACAATCTGTGTTGAAGAACGCTAGATTGATGTAACGGTGTTTTTTTGTTTGCTGTCAATGTCGCAACTGTTGCTGGGGTGGTCAGGATCGCTATGAGTTGCCACTTCTTGTCTGTCACCTTGGGTGTCGTCGTTGGCCGTCATTGGCGCTGTGCCCTGTCGTTAATGTTGCTGTCATTGCTTCCCTAAGGTTAATCATTGCCAACGGCTATTCTCATTTTCCTAGCCAAAGAATGGAATTACTGTGTGCGCTCACTGTAAGAAATGTCCGGAATCTTCGACCGACATTCTGTTACCAGCATCGCTTGGAGTTATCAGCTATACTGACATTACCAGTCAATGAAGGCCAAGTTCTTGAGTTGTGTCGGTCAAAATCACCCCAAAAATCAGAATGGAAAACCCAGAGTGGGATTGTTGGGTAATTTTGCACCAATGGTTTTTCTTTTTGGTCCCAGTAATGTGTACGGTGCACTATGGAGATCAGAGCCCAACTAAGCAGCCGGTGATCTCGCTCTCCCATCGCCCCCCGCTGGCTGGGACAGTGCTCTCGCTCTCGGTTGATCGGACCGGACCAGGTCGAACGGACAGAGAGGCCAAGAGACACGCGTAACTCCAGGGAGAGCAGGGGTAGGGGGCCGAAGGGGACAGAGATGGAGAGGGGGAGAGAGGGAGAGAGAGGGGGGAGGGGAGAGATGGAGGAAGGGAGAGAGAGATATGGAGAGAGAGAGAGAGAGAGGGAGAGAGAGAGAGAGAGAGAGAGAGAGAGAGAGAGAGAGAGAGAGAGAGAGAGAGAGAGAGAGAGAGAGAGAGAGAGGGAGAGCGGGGAGGGAGTGGGGGACAGGGCGAGAGGGAGAGAGGAGGGAAGATGGAGAGAGGGAGAGAGGGAGGGGAGGAGAGAGAGGGAGATAGAGAGGGAGAAAGAGAGGGAGAAAGGGAGAGAGAGGGAGAGAGAGAGAGAGGGGGAGAGATGGGAGAGGCACGTGCAATCCCAGGCCAACGAAACGAGGGGGCAGGGGCCCCGAAGGGGGCACAGAGAGAGGTGGAGGAGGAGGGGGGAGGGGGGACCACGTAGACTCTAGTGTTTGAGCTGAACACTACGCTGGGGGGGGGGGGGTGGGGACTCAAAAAAGTAAACATGCCCCCATTCCACAACCCATTCAGGCGAGCAAGCCTGCGGTGCAACGCTTGCTTTTCAACGTGACCTTGATCGAGAAAGCTGCCCCCCTACCTCTGCCCAAAATAAAAAAAAACCTCCTCTATCTAAACTAGGTCATGGAGTACGGCGCTTTCGGGTCTATCATTCCCCCCTCCCTTCCCCTTTCGTGTAGTCCCATAGAAGCGGAAAGACAAACAACACCGTACTCCTGCCTCCAGACTCCTTTGCACGAGACGCTCTTTTATAATATTCGGATAAAGGTCAACTTTAGGGGTGCCATACAGTCGTTGGGAGTTGGCATACGGTATATGGAGGCACAAAGAGAACTCCTTTTTTTTACCGGGGACAAAGTGGTTTCCCCTCTCCAGCTCCGTAGCCATGTTTTTTCCCTCCCTTTCTTTTGTCTTGGCATGATCCCGGCATACTTTTTCCCGAACGCACGGCGAAGCGGTTTTGCGGAAGCCGGAGGGAGTTTTCTTTTTGTGTTGTTACTTGAGGGGGGTTGTTGCTGCTCAAAAGGAAGGGAAATCGTAGGCAGAAGTGTACCTATCCTACGCTCTAGTAAGTGCGAAGGTCGGTCGCCATCCAGAAATAAAATGGGGCTAATGGATAGGGGCCGCGTTGGGATTAGAATTTGTCTTTCCACACACCACCCCCGCACCCGCACCCCACCCCTCCCCTCCCCAACCGAAAATGGCAGTCATTGTAAAACACCACTCGCTATTATGTGAGTTTTTCAACGAAAAGTTAACTCTTGATGCCGTTTTTTTACATTTTTTTCCAACAGCTGCAACAGGAGCAACAAGAACGGCTGTAGTCTGGAAATGTTCAGTCAGTAAAAGCAGCAGATAGCGGACTTAACAACACCACAAAAACAGTGCCAATCTGCAAGCAACAAGAACAGCAGAGTGTGGTACAATCGTATGCGGTGCGTTCTGAATCAGAAGAGCAAAGGTCGAAATACAACTGCGGCATCGGTAATACTAATAGCAGCAGCAGCTACATCACCACAGACAGTGACATTTGCATGCTGCAGAAACAGCAGCATCTGCGATCACACGTGCTGTGTTTTGACATCCGAATGACAGAGGTCAATCAACAGCAGCAACAGCAACAACGCCAACAACATCAGCAGCAGCTGCAGTTGTAGCAACCCCAATATTGTGTGATCAGGGCAAAGCATGGAGCTTCTAAGCATGGACAGCCTTCCCTATAGTATACGCACATTAGATTACAATCTACACGGCGTTGTGATCTCAAATAATTTCGGACATCCCTTTCCACTGATCTGAACCAGAAGTGAAGTTTAGAAGTGAAGTTTAGGTTGGCAAGCTGATCCTAAGAAACATTTTTTTTTTATAGCTCCTAGCCAATTTCGATGGTTACCCGGTACACAGCTGTGTGAAATTGGTCCCCTGTCATAGCCTATACACTGTTCCAATAGACGCTACCAATACGAATAGAAAGTACACCAAATACAGCTCTACCTTACGTGCATACTATCAATCACAGGCACAGGTGTCTGCATCGCGAGTGGGGGGGGGATCGAAATTGACTAACCCTCCAGAAAAGCCAGAGCATTATTCGAGGATAACAAAAACGACCAGGAAAATTCCGATATGATGGCAAAAACTGCACCGGGAAAATAACTCAATCGAGCGATAATGGCGCGGCTATAGTGTAGCGATGGACGCGCATGGGCGGCAGTGCAATAAATGAAAAGGCTGTCATTGCGCCATAACTATTTTTCCCCTCGAAAACAAAAAGAAAAACCCCGAACGGGGAGTCTCTGCTCTCCCTGATTTCAGGAGGAGGAGGCTGAGTGTGGGTGTGGGTGGTGGGGAGGGGGTTACGCACCTGTGAAAGTCCAAGGTGAACAGACGCCGTCTCCGAAATGTAAATGATCTTGCCGTCGGGTGAAACCACGAAGATGAAGCCATCTAGGGTCTGCGATACCAAATAAAACAGTGCGTTCCAGCCATCAGAATTGCATAACATGAAAACCCCTCAACGACTCTGGTAGTACCTCGGTAATCTGAAGCTAAAAGGGACGAGCTGTACATCTATGGGATAAACAACAATACAGTTTACCAAACATTTAAAATAAGGGAGACTATATACCTGGGAAATTGTTTCAAAATACTGGAATTATACTAAGACTAACTGTGGCACCACAAAGCAAAAGAGGTATGGGCTTTCGTAGCTACAGGTACTTCACCAGATGTAAAATTGTTCAATTATACAAATGGCAGACAAGTCGTCACTTTTTCAAATATTGTTTCCCATATTGTTAGCAGTTTATTGTAGTTGCGAGTCTTGAAGTAAAACGACACGAAACACAATTGTGATTTCAATCCTTGGGGTGATATTGTGCTCGGTGTATACCGTTTCCAGGAGTCAGAGAAGAAGAAAATTGCCAGGGAAAAAGCTTTACATTATTTCCATTCGAAAAAACAGCAACAACCCCAAAACAAACGAGAAGCCATTGTGAAGCCCGCACAGTATACGCACTGTACTGATGCAGCAGCCAAGAAAAAAAATTAATTGCTATTCAAACGAACCCAGCTTTGCATGACATGTCTCGCCAATGTGAACAGTCACCTCATAACTACAGCAATAATGTAAACCACCGTTAGTCCAGGGCTCTGTCAACCATTGACTCGTCATGCAAGGACCGTCTCCGCTGACATTTTCCCTCGATTTTAATTCTTCTTTTTTCGGGAGGGGGGGGGGGCTGTCTGTATGTTGGTACCGGTATGTCTGTCTGGCTGGCTGCCGATACTGTGTGCGTGACCTCCTGTCTGTGTATATGGCTTGGTATTTGTCTGTTAGTCGGTGAGTCTGGATATGTTTTGCACTATTTCTCTGTCTGTTTGTCCGTTCTTCCTTTCGTCCGTTCGTCTACCAGCCTGTCTGACTGTCCGCTTTTCAATTCGTCTATCTGTCCGTCTATATAATCTGTCTGTCTGTGTCTGTCTGTCTGCCAGTCCTTCTTTTCTTCAGTTTGTCTAATCTCTTTGTCTATGTTATGTCTGTTTTTGTCTGTCTGTCTATATTATGTTTATTTGTGTTTGTATGTCCGTCCTCGTCTGGGTGTTTGTCTATCTATCTGTCAATCATCCGTCTGTCTGTCTGGTCTCTGTCTGTATGTCTGTCTGTCTGCCGGGCTGTCTGTCTATACGTCGGTCTTTGTAAGCCCGTGTGCCTCGTCTGTTTGTCTCTATTTTCAATCGGTCAGTTTGTTGGCTGGCTGGATTGTTGGTTCATTGGAGTTTCCCATTCTAGGCCTCCCTCTCGGGCTTACCTGCAGAAGATGAGCTCCCAGCTCCTTGGCCATACTGTCCACCGCTGACGGCGCTATCCGACTGCCCCACGAATCGCCAAGACCTGAGCACGGACGAGAAGGAGAAGGACATTCAGTCAAAACCCAAATTATACCGTCAGACGCACTGCATTAGTCACTGTACATGCAGGAAACAACACCCTTGAAAGGATTTACATCCATTGAAAGACTTTCATCAGTAAATGAACAGCAACCGACGAATGCACTTATAGGCTAACCATAGTAGAGAGTGCATACAATCTCGCTGCAACAACTACATCATTAGATGCAATAGCAAATGAAAATATCCTTGAATGAAAATGTCAATTTGAAGATCAATAAGATTCAATTCGAATACGATGCCTGGTTTAGAGAAAAACAGAAACTCAATTCATTCCGGGTCTTGGCAGAAAAAAGGGATTTCCCAGCGATCTTTGACAGACCATAACATCTCCATAAATTGCTAACCTAGTTTGAACTTTAATTTCCACGAGACGGACGAATGGGTAATTGTGTTTGATAATTGTCGACGCGACGAGCAACGGCGAGCGGACTGCGGGGCCCGGGCTGTAGCATCGGCAGGAGCCCGACGGACCGAACGGCTGCACTTTCTAACGTGATTATCCTTAAATTCCAATTGGACGGGATGGGGGAGGGGCGAAGAGTGAAAATATCAACAGTTTAACTCTTGTACAAAAACAGTGTGTCGGTGTATATGTAATCGGCGATTATGGTCGGGAACGGCCATCGGGAAGAGGATAGAAAGGGAAAGGGGGGTACTGATGGCCGTCGCTAATTCCCGAAATGCTCGGGAGTTACTGGCGCTGAACTAGGCCAAAATGGATTACCAAAATCAGTAATGAAATCAGAAAACAAATTTTCTTTTCTCTCTCCTCGCCCCCAACCTCCCCGCCACACAATCGATACCTTTGTTTGCTCTTCCCTCTACTTCAATTCAGAGGAATGTTTACCGATGTGGCACGCTTCATTAAAGAGAACCGCTTAGGCCTAACCCTCTCCTCACCTCAACTCCCCCAAACCCCTCCCCCAAACCCCTCCCCCAAACCCCTCCCCCAACCCCTCCCCCAACCCCGAAAGACGGCTCCCCGGCCCCGCTCACTTGACCTTTCACGTAACCCAAAGCTGAGCGCCTCGTGCACTACTGTCAGTGGTATAGGCCATGGTCATTCTCACAGTTTACCAATATTGGGCGATTTCTCCCTTTTTCTCTTGAAAGGGGTTATTTCGGGAGACGGTAGGGACGAAGGTAGAGAGGGAGGGAGGGATGGGGAGAGGTTAAAGAGGTAAAAGAGGCTAAACGAGGCTACATAGCGACGGAGAGATAGGGGTTCCGGAGATGAAGCTAGTTTGTGTCCAACTAGATTTGTAAGTTCACTCCTCCACACTTCTCTCTTTGATCTTTCCCCCTCTTCTCACTAATCCCTACCCTACTCCTTGCCCTTCCCTTTGATATCACCCTACCAGCTTTACTCTTTGTCCTTTGTTTCACATCCGTGTCCTATTCACTCTCTTCCCCCTTCCTTCGTCTATATGTATCCGTTTTGTCCTTGTCACTCTGCCTTTGAGAAAGGTCCTGCAAGGATTGAAACGTCAGGCCCACTAAATGTTTAGATTTGTAAGTCGTCGTTCAGTGGTGGGAGGGGGGACAGGAGTGAATTGCCTCGAAACGTCGGCAGAGTTTTCCATCGCGGACTGGGCATTCCGAGGTACGAAAGATGCCTTAGCGAATGTCGCGTCTCGACAGGGCGTTTCCGCGGGGCAGGGAACAGCGCGACCTGTGGCGCTCCAGGGGTGGGACAGCGGGGACTGCGCGTACCGTAGCCGGAGCAAATGAGACGATAGCTCACCCGTTGGTATCTGTAACGCTCGCTGAGGAGGACGGTGAGGAGAAAGGAGGGGAAAGGAGAAGGACGGTGAGTAGAAAGAAGAAGGGGAAGGAGAAGAACGAGAAGAAGGAGAAGGAGAAGAAGGAGAAGGAGAAGGAGAGGGAGAGGGAGAGGGAGAAGGAGAACGAGAACGAGAACGAGGAGAACGAGAAGGAGAACGAGAAGGATGAGAAGGAGATGGAGGTGTAGGTGAAGGAGAAGGAGAAGGAAGTGAAGGAGAAGGAGGAGGGGTTAGGAGAAGGAGAAGGAGAAGGAGAAGGAGACGGGGCAGTGGAAGGAGAATGAGAAGTAGAATGAGTAGATGGAAAAGTAAAAGGAGAAAAGGGAGATAAAGAGTAAGAAAAAGATGGAGAAGGAGGAGGACAAGGACAAGAATGAAGAAGGAGAGTGGAAAAGAAGGAAGAAGAAGAAGCAGGAGCATATCTCAGCCTCATAAAAGAAGGGTACCCCTTCCACGTGTTTACCGTACGCCCAGGGAACAATGCGGGCACGCCAAGTCCTAAACCAACACCGTTGCCCGCATCCACCCCGTCCCCCGTCCACCCCGACACAACCGCGCGGATATTAATTTGGCCTCTCTCTCTAATCAAGTTCTGTTTGAACGAGGCTGAAAGGGGCCACGTGGCCCCTGATTGGTCCTCGCCCTCCTCACTCCTCCCTGCGTTAAAAGTGAATCTGCAGTCCGAGTTGGAAGTAATTAGAAGACAACCCCGATAATAAATAGGGGCTGAAATCGAGAGAGGACAGGCTTGTATTTATATTCTTTCTCCATTTTATAGCAGGGGACAAAATGAGAGCGATGAATCTAGAACAGGCAGATAGCATCCTGAATGCAAAGATCTGTCCTCCTTTGTCCTTTAGGCCAGGAGTATAATGTTCCTCGTTGTATACCCAGCACTGAGCTGCGAACTTGATCAGATAGAACGTGCTACACACTTGGCGAGATAACCGCCGATGCAGGTAGACTTGGAGGGATGGGATTGGCGTTTGGTGGAGACCGCGGCTGCAGGGACTGGCGGGACAGCTCGTCGAGAAAACGCATCCACAGACCAAGCAACCAAGGAAGCAACCGAATGACCAATCGACCGAGGGGCTAGGCAATAATCAACCATCGAACCGACCAACCAACCAACCAACCGACAGACCCGACCGACCGACCGACCGACTGACCGACCCGACCGACCGACCGACCGACCGACCGACCGACCGACCGACCGACCGACTGACTGACTGACCGACCGACCGACCCGACCGACTGACTGACCGACCGACCGACCGACTGACCTACCGACCGATCGACCGACCGACCGACCGACCGACCGACCGACTGACCGACCGACCGATCGACCGACCGACCGACCGACCGACCGACCGACCGACTGACCGACCGACCGACCGACTGACCTACCGACCGACCGACCGACCGACCGACCGACCGACCCGACCGACCGTCCGACCCGACCGACTGACCTACCGACCGACAGACCGACCGACCGACCGACCGACCGACTAACCGACCGACCGACAAACCAACCAACCAGCCAGCCAGCCAGCCAAGCAAGCAACCAAGCAACCAACCAACTAAACAAGCCAACAAACAACCAACTAATCAACCAACAAACCAACAAACAAACAAACTAACAAATCCAACCGACCAACCGACCAACCGACAAACCCTACTCCTCAGTGCAACCCCAAGTGTTTAAGCCTTCACCCAAGACGTCGGTACAACAAACCAAGGCAGGATTGAAAAAAAGAAGAAACCACTACTAAGCAAAAAACACCGAGGAGAAAAAAAAGAAGAAACCACAAAACCGAGCCGCTATGTTTGCCCAGTCCCCATCCGCTATTTGCCCACCTCCAACCGCTCCGTCACATCGCCCCGGGCTCAGGCGCACACCGATACAGGTGTTCAAAGTGGTGAGTGATCGCTGTTTGTTCCCGTACTTCACCGTGGAAATGGGAGGGAGGGCAAGGCAATAGAGAGATAGAGAGAGACGCTACCATAGTGTCTCGTAATGTGATGGGGCAGGGAAGAGACGAGGGGAAGAAAATCGATGGGAACTCTTGGTGTTTACTCTATTGAATGCTGGGCCAAAACGAACCTCAAATCAGCTTAACGTTTGGCGGACAACTTTATCAAAAATGTAGGTCAAATCTCGCCGTTGAGATTTGAAGGAACAACAACGGATGTAGGATACATTTCTGGTTTCACGTCTTTTCCCCTACCCTGTCTCTTCCAGCCTCCCCCTGTCTCCCCCCTCTGTCTCCCATCTCTATCTTCCTCATTCTCTGGTTGCTCGGTCTGTGTCGTGCCAGGCTAACAGACAACGCAAACCTATTTCATAGAATCGGGATGCTGAACGTAATGTCGACGGTGAGTTGCCAACGCATTAAGAACCGCCCGGCCTTCGTAAAAAGAGATCCTTGACTGCGATACCTCCTATATGACTTCCCCTATTCATGCTGTATCCGGCTGTATGCCAAATCTCGTCTTATTTACCGAGTATACAGTTGTGGTTAAGCAACTGGAACGACCGTCCTCATTGAGGATTCTGGGATACAGGCCATTTTTTTCAGTTGGCCTCGTCAGAAGCGCGTTCTATCGCATTAATTAGAGGCTGGTAAAAAAGAGTGCCATCTTTGCGATCGGCCGAGCGGTTTGCGACCGTTTAAGCATTCCGACCCCCACCCTGATGAAAAATGTATGTGACCACAGCGTACCGTCCCAGTCCTTGCCTGTGCATGGAGTCCGGAGGAGTGTGTGAGGGAGGTGAAGAGAGGGATAAGGGAGAGAGAGATAGGCGCACGTTTCAATTTATCTCTAACACGTTATCAATCATGTTTGGAGTCGGCTCACACCCAAGGTGATGTGTCGTACCACGGGTCCCCCGGCCGACAGACTCTCTCGAACACCCCACCCCCCTCTCCCCGCATCCCGCCAAGTCATGGGGGTGGTTGTCCGTGGCTATACTCAACTGCTGCTCCATACAGACAGAGGCAGAATGACAAACAGCGAGACAAATAAAGACAGAGACAGAGTGAGACCGGGAGGGAAGGTCAGATAGAGAGTCAGACAGAGAGGCAGAGGCAGAGGATACAGTGACAATGGAAGAGGCAGAGTTAGAGGCAGAGGCAGGGGTAGAGTCAGAGGCAGAGGTAGAGGTAGAGAGGCAGAGTTAGAGGCAAAAGCAGAGGCAGAGGCAGATTTAGAGGCAGAGGCAGAGTTAGAGGCAGAGGCAGAGGCAGAGGCAGAGGCAGAGGCAGAGGCAGAGGCAGAGGCAGAGGCAGAGGCAGAGGCAGAGGCAGAGGCAGATGCAGAGGCAGAGGCATAGGCAGAGGCAGAGGCAAAGGCAGAGCCAGAGGCAGAGGCAGAGTTAGAGGCAGAGGCAGAGGCAGAGGCAGAGGCAGAGCCAGAGGCAGAGACACGATCGACAGAATGACAGATGATAGAAGACGTAACACGGAGGGCCTTCGCATCAGCAGAAACAGTCCACACATCAGTTAACAATCACTGACGACACGGCACTTCAATGACGAACAGATGCAATGCAATTCCCAACCCGAGAGCGCACAGCAATTCATCACAGGCCCGGTTCATGTAGTGCACAGATTGTATATTCCCCAGGCGGTGACGAACATTACCACCGTGTTTCCGCTGATTTTCATTGGGCCGGGTCGACTGTCAGAACTGAAATATCCGCCACGATCGCGAGCCAGCGTGGAAATGGTGTACAACCACTAGCATTGCATTCATTCAGAAATCAAAATAAACCCTGAAAAAGGGGAGCCGAGAACAACTGCGATGGAAAGCTTGTTAAATACCTGACATTTACAACGGTGGGGGAGAATAAGGCGAAGCCCATGCCCGAACTCTGCCCTTCTTTTTTTGTAACAAAGCGAAGCACTTGTGCCTAGTAGCCAGTCTCGAGTATAGGCTTCGTGAAGGATACCTTCCAGATTTGGAGATGGGTTTACTCTGGCCTGACCATTAAGAGTACCTCAATGTACCTCAAATGCTTTAATGTTTTACACGCACGAGCATTAAGAGGTTTGCCTCTACGCTGCTATTCACCGAAATGCTTAGGAAAGTAAGGTGGCCCTTTAACGCCATCACATTTTGCTACTGTCCGATCCGATGGGGGACCTCTTGGTATATACGCGACTGCAGGGCGAAGGGAAGTTTCTCGGTAATTACGCCAGAAGTTTGGAGTCGACGGCGCGCGACCGATCTTCACCCCGCAAAAACACGTGCGATGCATCGCTATCATCAGGCTCTTGAGCTTCTGACAGAAAAGGGGGTAGAATCCGAGACTAGGCGAAGCAGGGGGAGTGGTGTGGGGAGGGAAGAGGGGAGGGAAGAGAAGGAGAGGGAGAAGGAGGGCAGCCCGTCGTCGTGACAATTATTCAGGGCAACACCTTCCTCGGCGACACGCCGAGCAAGGCCACGTTACAGCGGCCGGCCAGCACGAAGACCATTACGAGGCCCATGCAAAATTGATGAGCGGGAGATGTGAAGGGTGGAAGGAGGGAACGACTAAGAGGGCCATTGGTAGGCGTACGAGTATGGTGTAAAACCAACGGGGAAAGGGAGGGGCAGAGGGGAGGACGCGGACCCATGACCCCGTAAAAGACTACCGCATGCCCCCCTCTCCCTTTCGGTTCTGCTTCTTCGCCTTGGCACCTCCATTCCCGTCCGTTCGTTCAGCCCGCCCAGTCCGTCTCTCCAACACCATAGGGCGGATCACGGATTGGACCTATTAAACCAACGGCTTGACCAAAGTTGGCGAAGTTGTCGACCGGCATATAGCGAAAGCTCAGCAACTGTTGGGTTGTATCGGTGAGACAAATAAAATCAGTCACACGTTCCGAACGCCTCTGATAACACCATACAGCTGCTTAAGCACCAAAATATGCTTAAGCAAGAAACGTCTTGGTAAATGAAGTCAGGTTGATCTCTAAATGGAAAAGAGTAAATAACCCATTCGCACACAGAGTGAAATGTACTCAATAAAAGTCAAAACCGCTCAAAAAGAGTGAAAACCACTGTAAGAGATGTGGAAACCGCTAAGGATGGAGTCAAACACGGCTCTATAGAGGAGCCATATGGAGGACAACTCTTTGTCGAGTGGTCCTCCATATGGCTCCTTACAGGAGTGAGATGTCACTCCACTCTCAGCGGTTTTCACATCTTTTACAGTGTTTCCTTTACTCTTTTCGAGTGGCTTTAGCTTTTTGGAGCGATTTTCACTCCCTGAGATGCCAACCAAAGTTTGGCTTGTATTTTTGTATGCTGAGCACCCGTGACTGGAATACACGTTGAGGGCAGCAAGCATCGAGTCAAATAATTATGGCTGGCAATCTTGAATTAAACAAAGGATGAATGTTCACGCTAAGCAGGTCTTCTTGCTGAAGCGGCTCTATGAAAATTGGCTCAGAGACACGGAGCTGCCGGGCATTGGACTGATGGGAGTGCTTACACGGTTACACGAAGAGACACTGCCGACCGCATTCCATGTCGGGCTGATGGGGCTTGGTGTGTATTCAGATACATGGGTGCTCAGCACAAAATGGAAGCGACACTTGGGAGGGAATCCTGGTTTTAGTAAAGCGGGGCTTTTTTTGTTTCGATCTTTAAAGCAAAGTTGGGTGCTTGGGCTGCCCGGTCAAACTGGCACCCGGAGCAAGAGTTGGGTGAACGATCTTGCCCAACATTGGTCCGACCTTCCCCCCGATGGAGGGAGGGAGGGATCGGCTCAGTCCACGGCGGACATTTGATGGCAGGCAGGGACATGGGGTCCTTGCATGGGAAGATTGGGGCCGAGGGACGGAGGGAAGAGCAGTGGTCCGAGGCTCCATCAATCCCGCAGCTCTCTCTTTCCCGCGAGAAGCAAACACGGAGGCTCACCTTCAACGCTACACGCCATGCTCGGCACGCCATTTATCAAAATTAAACGCTGCTTTGCGCAAACGGTTTTTTTTTCGATTCTCGGGATGTATCGAAACGACGGTAGGTATAGAGACTGACAGATGGAGAAAAGTGGGTGGTAGATGGAGGGAGAGGGGGAGAGAGAGAGGAAGATAGGGACATTATAGGGACGGGAAGACAGTCAGGGAGAGAGAGAAAGAGGGAGAGGGGGAGGGAGAGAGAGATGAATAGATAATACCAAGACTTTTATCATGTGGATAGAAGTATTGCTACTATATACTATAATAGTACCAATATTTTTATGCTGTGGATAGAAGTATTGGTACACTGTACTGTATGGTACTCTAGTACAAATACTTTTATACTGTGAATAGAAGCGGGAAAATAACCTCTGATAGGTCTATACATCGTTTTCAAATGACATCGTGGGAGCATTCAGTCTCAATGTGGACGATCCCGCTGTTCGGCACAGGGATCTGTGATCGGATACCAGCGTGAAAGTCAAGTTCTGCCAGACATCTTTAACTGGAGAAGATCTGTGTGTCTGACCATTGTCAGTCCGCTGTGTGTATGGTGGGGAGGGGGAAGGGGGATGTGGAGACGGTTGAAATTGATCCTCGCACTCATAGAGGACACTCTATCTCCCCAGTAGATATTATAGGAGAGGAGAGCTGCTCTCCCTTCCCCCCCCCCAAAAAAAAAAATAGAAGGAAGGGGAAAATTAGGCACGAAAATGGCGCTGTGGATACACTAGCCTAAGTGCGTGTCGTTCCGGGGATGACACTTGCTAAATCCGTGCAAATTTAATTGCTGAAGACGCGGAGCGCCATAGAACACCCGATGAACCAATCAAGCGCCCATAAAGGGGGTGCAGGGGGATGGGAGGGCGACGAAGGGGGAGGGGGTGGGGGTACCTATACCCAGGAACGGACGCAGACTGGCTGGCGTTGGTTGGGGGGCGCGGGGAGTGAGTGCTTCGGCCTATATAGGGTGTCGGCCAAAATCTTCAATTCTTCTAAATCGCAGAGGGAAAGAGAATCGGCGAATCGGCGGTTTGGGGAACGGATGGAGGGGGAGAGGAGAGGATATGTCATAAGTCAGACACACCCACAGTCCTCCTGACTAGATTGGAGAGGCAGATTATATCGACACGCTCCCGAGGGATTGAGAATGGAGAAAAAGAATAAGGGGGAGTGAGGGAGAGGAGGAGGAGGACACACCAAAATGTGTCTACTTTAATCATATTAATGTACGGGTTAGCTCAGAATCAACAAGCAATACGTCACGTAGTCTAGCGGGCCGCGGGAGTGCGGTCGCATAACACCCAGGGATAGCCCCCGCTTGTACGCAATACTTCCGACACGACATAACAGTGCGAAAGCTGACAAGAGTTGTCCTGAGTGTTTAGCGATACACGGTGTCGGGTTACCGCGGAGGGTTGGGTCGGCCCGGGCGAGAGGGAGAGGGAGAGGTAGAGAGAGGGAGTTTGGGCGGGGGGCAGGGGCGGAGGAGAGGGAGTGAAGAGATGAAGTTGTCGAGATTCCCCAGGATTCGTGTTTTAGGGGGGACAAGGAGGTGCCCGGTCGAGGATCGGGGAGACCTCCCCCCCTCCCCTCAAAAAATGACGATAATAAATGAGCGGGACATCCAGTGGAGAGCTTAGCGGGCGCCCGGGCGCTCATCTGCCCGCGAGGGACGCGGGGCGTTCCGGTTACAGTCGTGCGTGCCGGTGGACCGGCAAGACCAGCCAAGACCATGGATTCGCTGTTAACCTTGCCTGGGCGCGATGAACCCACCCTATACCCCTCTCTCTCTCTCTTCTGCTTTATCCCTGCTCTCGCTTTTTCCTTCTCTTGTTCCGCTCTTTCTTTTTCTCTCTCTCTCTATCTCTCTCCCTCTCTCTCTGTCCCCCTCTCTCCTGCTCTTTCCCCATCTGTCTCTCCCCACTCTTTCTCCTCTCGCTCTCTCTATCTCCCTCCATCCCTCTCTCTTTCCCTCTTCTCTCCCTCCTTCCCTGCTCTCCACCACGACACGCCGGCAAGTCAGCCAGTCAGTTCGTCCATACCTACTTCTTTCTCTCATCCGCTTTAACCCTGCTCTCTTTCTCGCCCTTTCTACATGTCTCTCCCTATCCCCTTTTCCCCCTCTATCACTCACCCTCTCCCCTCTATTTTCCCCTCTCTCATCCTTACTCTCTCACTCCCTCTATCTTTCCCCTTTCTCAATCCCCTCTTCTCTCCCTCTCCCTATTATCCACCACGACACGCCAGCAAGTCAGTCGATCAGTTCGTCAGTCAGTCAGTCAGTCAGTCAGTCAGCAAGCCAGTCTTCTTTGCCTCTCTCTCTATTCGTCGTAAAGCCCCGTCCCCGCTCCTCCCCGCACACCAACAAGCGTGACACCTAATGATCACGGCACCGTACACTAGCCGTGCAAACCAAATTAATTTGATTGAATTTGATTGGAGATTTGGCTCAGGTTACCGGAGCAAAATGGTCCCCTGACGCGGTACGGGGCTGGGGTGGTGGTGCTGGTGATGGTGGTGTTGGGGGCCGGGCGCTACCAGGCTGCAATTTTTTTCCCCTCTCTTTGACTTCAGACTTCGGCCAACGGGCCAGACTGTAACCGTAGATCTGCACAACTCCCCCTTCCCCCAACTCTCTCTCCCTCCCTCCTCCCCTTCCTCTCCTCCTCCTCTCTATCTACCGCCGGGGAACCCAATCATACGGATTGTTGTCTACAGCAGCCGATCAGATCAGAGAGCCAGGGACTTTTAATCAGTGTTCGCTCCCACCCTCCCTCTCCCTCCCTCCTCTCCCTCCCTCCCTCTCTCTCCCTCCCTCCCTTCCTCGGCCCTTCGCTCTTCGCCTGTACCGAAGCTGTATCTGATGAGGGTTAAGCTCAAGCACTACCCCTGCACACATGCACACTAATGATCCGAGCAATGGGATAACATATCTCCGTGCCGAGCACGTCGGTTTCAAATCTGGCCCCGGCCAAACGAGATCTGGCGGGCGTATTCCATTGCTGTCCTTCGGCGTTTGCAGAGTGACGATTCCATTTCGGAACGGTCAACTGTGACAGCCAACCCCCATCAAAAAAAAAAGTTGAAAGAAAAGAAGGAAAAGAGGAAGAAGAAGAAGAAGAAAAAGCAACCAACTCACACAGAAATAGAAACCAACCATACCCCAAAAATATGAAAGCCAAGAAATCAGGTTTCAAACACATGGTTGTCTGTTAGGGTGAGCGGTAGTGACGGGATAGAAAAGCCTGGGCAACTCTAATCTACCGCTCCGGGCCCTTCGACTGACGACTGCCACTCGTGTTACCGATGAAACGAAAGGTGGTGAGGGGCATGGAGGAAAAAAGGTGGACGCCAAATCAAAGAGAAAAATCAGCCATACACATAATCATAGGAAACAGGAAACTCAGCTGCTTGATTCGTTTCCCGTTTAATTTTGCCAACTGCGCCGAACGACGGAGACAAACGCGGCGGCGTTTGGGACCCCGGTCTCCCTGTCGAAATGCAATCGGCGAGCTTTCCGATCTGCTATATAGATTGTTGGTGAAACCGAATGGACGAGCAGTTCAGGCTTTGGGGGCACCCATGCTTACTTTCCACTGAAGTTTCAAGACTTGTTAGTGTACAGTAAACTTGTCGAGTACCGTAGCACAGTGGCCAATCTACTCAATTGACTGCCAAAGGCCGCTGCACACGAGAGCTATCTGCTATGCGGCGACTTAAGCTCCGTGCTGAGCACAAAAATCACAACTCGCCAATGAAAGCGCACGCTCTGTTCGCGTGATGGCTTCCAAAACTATATCTTTTTGCTCAGCACGTAGCTCAAGTCGCCGCACACGATGAGTTTTCATCCACGAGAGGCGAAACAAATCAAACAGGATAGATATTGGTCTCACGGCCTCTTGAGGCAGAAATCTCATTTAAAGTTCAGCGCACACGGTGAGCTACGTGCTGAGCTAACGACCTCGAGAGAATATTTGCTCAGCAGATAGCTCTCGTGTGCGGCGGCCTTAACGGTTGACGATAATAGCGTCCGCGCGCAGCAGCGGTGGAAACAACAGCAAACTGCAACAGCAGCAGCAGAACCAGAGTGAGCAACTGCAGTAGGAGAAACGACAGGAGCTGCGGCAATAACTATACAACAGCAACAACCCGCAGCAGCAACACTCAAAGCTAAAAGCAGCAACATCTCAGCCTGACAAATCAAATGTCGGTGTAGACACTGCGGGGGGAGAGGGCATACATACACACAGATGCCGCCGGTTAGTTAACGCTGAGATGCTCGATTGAAAACAAGACCGAGGGTGGGGCCTTCATCCCACCTCCACCGCGCCCAGACCAGTCCACCAAACTCGAAGACTCACAGTCCCGTGTTTGGTATATAAGCCGCATGCACGGTTCTACACCCTATGCCTCGCCCACGACCCCGCTGGTCCCCTCGGCCCCCTGGGGCCGAGTTCACATATCGCCGGCCGACCTCCGTTTGTGTACACATGGGATTGTGGCTTTGTCTTTTGCCGTGTTACTCTAAACCGCCCGCAGTTGCACAAGAAAAGGGGGTTTCGCACTGAGAAAAAAAGGGAGTGAAGGAGAGAAGGAACACGACTGGCAAGGGTGGGTGGGTTGTAGGAATGGAAAAGGGCACCGGTTGGTCTGAAATACGCCTTTATTATACAATGGCGTTGGGGGTTCAGGGTTGGGATCTGGACATGAACGATAAGGTCGTACATACAAGACGCTCATGTCTTCGATGAGAGGGATTTTAGGGGCTGACTTTCCTTGGTGATGGGGGCGCTGGTCGTTGGTTTTTTTTTTTTTTTGGGGGGGGGGTTTGGAGGGGGGCGGGTCGGGACGAGTTGTGGGACACAATCTGCCATGGGAAACCCGGGCGGCACGATGCGGAGGGTGATGAAGGGAACAAGGAGCCATTGTTCCGACCGGGAGGTGGTGGGCTCAGCCCCCGGACTGGATGCACCGTCGCCCCCGTAGGGTGTTGGAGGTGCAGCACAGCTTAGCCGTGGGGCTCCACTATAGGGCGGGAGAGTTAGGGAAGTAGAGAGAGAGATGGATGGGGGAGAGATGAAGGGAGGGTGCTAGGGGTGGGCGGACGGACGGACGGAGGAATCGGAATGAAGGAGAGAGGGAGGCAGGGAGAGATGGGTGCGGGGAAGGATGGGGAGAGGGAAGGGGCGCTGGTTGGGAAGGACGGACGGACGGATGGAGGGGAAGGATGGAAGGAGGGAGGGAGAGATGGGTGCGGGAAAGATGGAAGGAGGGAGGGAGGCAGGGAGAGATGGGTGCGGCGAAGGATGGAGAGAGGGAAGGGGCGGTGGAAGCGCATAGGCTGGGGCAGGCTCGTAAAAGGGGCGGGATGAGAATGACTGTCAAGTTGTTAGTGAGTCGTACTTAAACGTACTGCGTCAAGCAAGACGCGGGTGACGATATGGTCGGAATGTGTGGAGTTCCCGGCTATATACGCCAAGCTTTGTGTGATGCCTATAAAGGCCTATAAGTACATGCTCTTTTCGTCGGCTGGCCTGCTGTGTGTTCTATGGAATTTCGTTGGGGGGAGGTCTTTCTCTCAATCATCATTGATATTTTGTTGATGTTCCATCACCGTCTGTCTTTGTTTGTGGTGTTTATATTTGTCAGTATTCCTTTGTATAGATGGATAAAAAAATATTCTATTATTATATATTCTATTTTTGTTCCAATCGTTTAGTGATTCGACCACGGTCCTTGAGTTCATTACAAATTCACACAATTAGGTGCAAGATTTCAAAGTTCAACCGCGACCTGGCATTTGACTCAATAATCCAAACCCCCTCCCTCCCTCCCTTCCTCCCTTCCTCCCTCCCTGAGAGATAGAAAACAAGGAACGGTCCACTGCCACATGAAGGGGGTCTCATGACGGTGTGCAAACCATTAGCGTGGCAGCATACGAACTTGTCAAATAGGCTCACCGTCAAAATCCAGGCTAATTCAAGCGAGAGATCATTGATACGAATCAAAATTGTATGAATGACGGCGGGGGGGGGAGGAAGGAGAGGTAGGGGATAATACCTTAACCAGCACACCCCCAAAGTACTGATACATAAAAAAAGTGTACACGGTATTTGTAAAGGCCGTCAATTGCTGCACTTAAAGAAAGTGTTGCAAGTGAGCACGAGGTGGCCGCCAGCAAACGTGCTCTGGACACATTTTTCGGTCCGGGGCAGGGAAGCAAAGAGCGTAAAAGATAAAAAGGGAGCCATTTCCGTATTCATGTGATTGTGGCACCAGGCCTAGTCAAGCGGCTAAGCCGTGAAAAGTTCACCTCGTCAGGGACGGTCGCTGCACGCCGGACCGCTCGGTCTTTGACCGTGTCGACGACTGCTGATCCTTTTTTCTTCTTTTGGTTGGACAGTTCCTCTATCTCTCTCCGCCTCACTTTTATCGCCTCGTGACGGCGAGGTGGGAACGCACGGTTGAGCGTGACTTCGACTCGTATACGGAAGCGTGTTCGAGTTTGATCGTTTGAAGTCCCACTGCAGTGTATGTGTTGGGGGGAGTCGCGTAGGAGGACGGTCGGACGAGTCACCCCGAACGCCGCCCCATCCGATCGGCGTGGGGACTCGGTGTTCGGACTCGCACCGGCTTAGAGTGCGGCGATATTGGGGAGTTTTGTGGAAGTGAGAGAGGAGGGCGAGGGGGTTGATGGAGGTGGTGGTGGATGAGGAGGAAGAAAGAGGAGATTACGGTGGTAACGGTGTTGGTGGTGGTAGAGGATGAGGGGGAGGAGGAAGACGAGGAAGAGGGGAAGTTGAACGATGATGGGCGTTCGAGATGAACTCGCATACAGATTAGAAAGATGAGGCGAACTTGGTAAAGGCGATGGTGATGATAGTTGAGGAGGATGAGGACGAGGATGATAATGATGAGGAGGAGGAGGAGGATGGTGACGAAGGGGGTGGGGATGACGAAGGGGGTGGGGAGGAGGACGAAGGGGGTGGGGGATGACGAAGGGGTGGGGGAGGAGGAAGAAGGGGGTGGGGAGGATGACGAAGGGGGTGGGGGATGACGAAGGGGGTGGGGACGATGACGAAGGGGGTGGGGGATGACGAAGGGGATGGGGAGGATGACAAAGGGGTTGGGGAGGATGACGAAGGGGATGGGGGGATGACAAAGGGGTTGGGGAGGATGACGAAGGGGTGGGGAGGATGAGGAAGGGGGTGGGGAGGATGAGGAAGGGGGTGGGGGTGACGAAGGGGTGGGGAGGATGACGAAGGGGTGGGGAGGATGACGAAGGAGATGGAGAGGATGAGGAAGGAGGTGAGGAGGAGGACGATGATGACGTCGGAGGTCACAAGGCAAGTCACGAAGACGAGACGAAATAGGAGGAGGAGGAGGAGGAGGAGGAAAACGGGGGATGAGGGGGGGGGGGGCGAGGAGCTCCAGTATGAGGGCAAGTACGAGTGGGACGCCTAGAGAGAGCGTGCATCACCGGGAGGAACACGGAGAAGCGAAAAAAGTGGGGTATTTCCTCACGTTCCGGGCCGGGCTCAGCGCGCTCCCCGAACGGTTGGAAGTTGACGCACGACGCGGCCCTCCTCCCCCCAGAACGTGCCCCTGCACAAAACAATGGCCTAATGTGGAGCCGACATAATGCGAGTCGACGGCGAATTGGACACGGAACGAGACCAGCCAAGAAACCACGGGACTCATTGGTAATGCACGAGGGACGAGGGAGGGAGCAACGACGAAGAAGAAGAAGAAGAAGCAGGAGAAGGAGGAGAAGGATGAGAAGAAGAAGAAGACGACGAAGAAGAAGAAGCAGAAGAAGGAGAAGGATGAGAAAAAGAAGAAGAAGACGAAGACGAAGATGAACACGAAGAAGAACAACATGAACAAGAAGAAGATTTCATTCCTTTGAAAATAACAGAAAATACAAACAAACCAAATCGAAGAAGCAGAAGAAGGAGAAGGAGGAGAAGGAATAGGAGGAGGAGGAGGAGAAGGAGAAGAAGAAGAAGAAGAAGAAGGAGAAGGAGGAGAAGGAGGAGGAGGAGAAGAAGAAGAAAAAGAAGAAGAAGAAGACGACGACGACGAAGAAGAAGAAAAAGACGAAGATGAACAAGAAGAAGAAGTGTTCATTCCTTTGAAAATAACAGAAAAGAAAAACAAACCAAATCGAAGAAGCAGACGAAGGAGGAGGAGGAGAAGGAGGAGGAGGAGGAGGAGAAGGAGGAGGAGGAGGAGTAGGAGGAGGAGGAGGAGGAGGAGGAGGAGGAGTAGGAGGAGGAGGAGGAGGAGGAGGAGGAGGAGACAAAGAAGACGAAGAAGAAGAAGAAGAAGAAGAAGTAAACCTCATTGGAAATTCAGACATGTAACCTCTGGAGCCAGACGGCAATGGGCCATCATCACACTTCCGAGTGGATAGATGTTGCACCGCTGTAAAGATATACTAAGTGTGAGAATGTCAAAGGGAAAACCCCTTTTATCATTTCTGATTGGACAATCGGTTTCTCGGGGAAAGACCGAATTGCTGTGCCCGAAAGTCCAATATCCTATACTTCACAGACCAGATGAATGATCCATGCTGTGAAGTATCGTATGTAGTATATTTCCCGAAGGCTTCCTGCTTGGGGAGAGGTCCAGCTAGGAACGAAACGTCAGGCCGTCTACACTTTCCAGAACCTTTTTATTTGGGTTAGGCCTATATCAAAGTCAAATAACACTTTGCAATATTTCTGTATATTACTGTACTGTCTATGGCATTTGTAAATCGACCGGAATCCGTTTCTTATGGTTATTTCTGGGGACTGCCCTACAGGAGAATCTTTCCCTGTTATTGTCATCTGGAAACCAATTAATCTAATATCAATCTAAACGCCAGCAAAGCAAACCTCCATTGTGTGCCCATTATTTCTCGTCTGCAATACAGTACACGCACCAGAAGACATAGCGCCGGCGCGGTGCTGGTGTACACGTATATTGATTAATCCAATGTTTGTGTTATTGGACGGGGCCAATAATTGTTATTTCACATAATGCATGATTTATGGCGGGGACGGCACCGTAAACTCCATGCGACAGCATAGAGGGGAGGGGGGGTCGTGGGGATGGGGGCGGGGAGGCGGGGATAAAGAGGAGGATGAGATGGAGTTAATAATGATAGCGGTCTGATGATGGATCGGACGGTGCCCGCGCTGTATCTCATCTAGCCCGGGTTTGTTTAGCGTAATGAGCTAGGCGGCAAGCCCTCAGCGACGTTCCAAATCCTACCACGCCAACAGAATCATTCGGGGAAGGGGAGAGAGAGGGAGGGAGGGAAAGAGGGAGGGAAAGAGAGAGAGAGAGAGAGGGAGAGAAGGAGAGAGAAGAGGGAGAGAGAGAGGGAGGGAAAGAGAGAGAGAGAGAGGGGGAGAGAAGGAGAGAGAAGAGGGAAAGAGAGAGAGAGAGGGAGAGAGAGAAGAGAGACAGAGAGAGAAAAAGAGAGCGTGCAGATAGATAGAAAGGACCTAGAGACAGAATGAGAGCGCGAAGAGAAAGAAATAGAAAGAAAAGGGGAGAGAGGGAGAAAGGGAAAGAGAAAAGAGAGAAAGAAAAAGACGGAGAGACAGGCAGAGGAAAAAAAATGAGGGACAGAGAGAGCGAGCGAGAGAAAAAGAGGAAGAGAAGAGAGAAAACAAAGAAATAGAGAGACAGACAAATGAAGGAGAGACAGAGAGCGAGCGAGAGAGAAAGAGAAGAGAGAGAGAAAGAGATAGACAGACATACACATAAAGACAGACATACAGATAAATGACGGAGAGACAGAGAGCGAGCGAGAGAGAAAGAGACGAGAGAGAAAGAAAGAGATAGAGAGACAGACATACAGATAAACAAAGGAGAGACAGAGAGCGAGCGAGACAGAAAGAGAAGAGAGAGAAAGAGAAAGAGAGACAGACACACAGATAAATGAAGGATAGACAGAGAGCGAGCGAGACAGAAAGGGGGAGAGAAAGAGATACAGAGAAAGGAAGACAGAGAAAGGAAAGAGAGGCAGATAAAAACAGAGGCAGAGACAAAGACAGAGGGAGATACAGAGAACCAGAAGGAACCACAAAGAGAGAAACAGAGAGCTTCTAACACCGACCGCTTGGAGTCTATAGAGCTTTGGTGAATCAGATCGGAGCGGTGTGGATATGACATGATTAGATATCTGAGGGTTAATCATCAGCTCGCTAGGGGAGGGGCCAGTCTGCCAGTCGCGCCTACGCGAGAGAATCCAGACACCATCATCACCCCTAACAACCCCAACACCCCAAAAAAGAAACTGTTAGGCCCCTGTCCGAACTCATCGGCTGCGGCTTCAAATTACACGCGAATCCATACAGGCCGCTGGCTAGAGCGGCTGCAGCCAACTCGTATAGACATTTTGCGTTATTTCCGGACACACACAGCCTCAGAATTCGGACACGGCCTTTGGGGGGTGTTGCAACGAGGGGGTAGATGCACGGGGAGATGTCGTTCCCGGACCGACCGACCGCCCGGCAGTTATAACCGTCCCTCAGACCGACCGGCCACGGGCGGGGGACGGCTTGAGCGCCCTCCCGGGGCACGCTTCCCCACCCATAGCTCGCCCGTACTCCGGCCCACGCCATCGACGCTCGGGGGCGGTGCCCCGGCAGGGTTGCAACGTGCTCGGGTCGGGATTAAACGAAATTTCCCAATTTGGGCGCGGGGAAGGGGTTCACTCTGCGGCAGTCACATTTCACAGGCATAGTCGGTGCCAAATGAAGGCACGAAGCGGGGGAAAACAAAGAAGTTCATTCATTTTCTTATGTGAATGCAATCGATATACTGAGCAATATATCAGTCAATGCACGTGAGGAGATGTACATTGCACATTACCGGACACTATAGGGCAATATGTAGGCCTATCGATACGGGGGTATAAATTTCAGCCGATATGAGGTTAATATTAGTCGATACCTAGCCCTATGGGTAAAATCCAACTTGGCCTATTTATGGCAATATAAGATTATGCAGGGCAATATATGTCGAAGAAGGGGTATAATTATCAGTCGATATCAGATTAATATCTGTCGATACCTATTTGTAAATCCAGCCATATAGGGCAATATCATATTATATAGGCCAATATATGCCATGGTAGGGGTATAATCATGAGTCGATATAGGTCAATGGCAGTCTGTAGGCCTATACCCAGGGGGCAATATTCGTCCTCACAGGGCGATATTAACCTATATGATTTTATAGGGTAATAAATGTCGACATCAGGGTATAATTATCAGTCGATATAGGGCAATATACAAGACAATATCGGTAGTTCATCTGTGAGGTCACTCCTTGAGGTGTCTGACCCAAAGGCTCATATACCGTCCGTGGACATTTTGATTTCAAAATCGACACGAAGCGACGTTTCGAGCCAGACGCTGCATCTGTCTTCGTGAAAGTAGGGGGGAAAGCAAGTCTGAACAAGTTCGTCAGAACCTCAATTCCCATTCCAATACTTTATTGATGATATAGTGTCGGGATGGATGCAGTCCAATACATTACAGTCTCCGAAAGTCAGTGTGGAGGTGCATACAGTCTGCATACACACCGAGGCCTGGTTAGAGAAACAACTCCTCTCCACTACATAAGACCCACTCCTATAGTTGGAATCCAGCAGTCTCCCGAAGACGAAGAGAGTGTACTCTGCAATGCCATTGATGAATCTGTTAGGTCGCTCTTATCTGTGGCTTGATTCATAAGAGTTCTTTTTTCCCAATATCTAACATCGATTGTTTCTGATTCGCGGTTTCTCTTGTTCAATACTTAGCTTTTTAGTATTCATGTATTTATATATATAAATGTTTAGTTTCTATCTTTGTCCAACCGTCCGTGGGTTTGTGTGCATGTTTGTTTGTTTTTCTACGTTTGGCCGTCTATTCCCGCCACAAGCCCCGTCTTCTAGGGGATGCCTCCGTACCAACATTATTCCCGCATCTCAGTTCTTTTGTGTTACCGGTAATTTCAATTTACTTAAATTGTGTAAGTCTACTTACCGGGTTTTTTTTTGGTATGGAAAAAAAATGTTCGAAACATCGAGTTCTTCCGTTTCTTTTCAGAACCACACACACTCACAAGAGAGAAATTGCGTGATGTTACCGCAAACTTTTAACTTCTGCTACTCTCGCCATGAAAACCTCCGAATCTCACCCGAGACTAAGGTACGCACGTCAAAGTTCCTGTTTGACATTGGTCCGAAATATATATGAACATCGATATTCACATTTGGTATACGAGTATATACATTTTAGAAATTGGTGTCTGGGATTTTCATTTTGGAGAGCTCACTCAAGATATCACGTAAGCAGATAACAAGATATAGCCGATGAGACTTGATAAGATATCGCAGCACAGTATGGATGAACATGAATTCAGAAACGAGGATAACATAACGTGAACGAATATAACCTAAACCTCACCCATCATTGGTGCGAATGTATTTAAATCATGGCGGTGTTAAGTCGGACTCGTTTTCGGTTGCAACGAACCTGGCGTTGGAGAAACTATTCTTAATCCTAGATCGATTCCGACCCAGATATCGGTCCGGCTTTGACCGGGTGGTCACTATACTGTTGGCATCCAAGCCGTCATTTTGGGATTGATCTGAATAAATGTTTGCAGTGTATATTGTTTTACTATAAAAGGACCCGATTTCGGGCGTAGATTTCACAAAGCCTCACGACGCATTGTAACTCAGCTTACGATGGATAACCCATCGTAAGTTGTGTCAGGCCGTATATGGTTTCTGTTCACCGCTCATCGTCCTGCAATTGATCGTAAGTTACGATGGGTTCGGTGAAATTGACTGCTGACTACTGCTGTGGCCAACCAACCATGCCGGCAGAGCACCGATCAGGGTTTGGTCGAAATGTTGACCAATTTCTGACAAGTGATCTACCCGAGTTGATATCTCGACCAGTGATGGGCGGGATGCGATCAGAATGGTCTGTGCAGTGTAATGTTAGTTTTAATGAGCCTCATTTGGGCAACGGCAATAGGGGAACTCGCCACTCGAGTCCCGGCGAACGCCCGGGTCAGGTTTTAGTCGGTCGCCTCCACTCCCATCCCAAACCCACCCACCACTCCCACCCAACCCCCGCGTCTCCTCACTGCCTGCCGTCTGTCCTCAGTCACCCTTGCCCGGTTTCTTTCGGGTTCAAAAGCGGCGCTCGTCACTCCAAACACATCCAATTTGAAATGACAGGTAGATATCTGTGAGGATTAATTAGCCGGGAGCCATCGGGAGGCTCCTGGATTAGGGGATTTTTTCTTCACTCTCTCTCTCTCCCTCTCTCCTTCTCTCTCTCTCTCTATCTCTCACCCTGGCGTATGAGAATTACAAGAGGCCCTGTACACAATATTGTTGATCCGATATTACGCGATAAATTTCAAAATGATTGGGGCTGTTTTTTCTGGACTGGGGGTAGAAAGGGGGGTTCGGAAAATTGACTTTTTTTTCTTAAAGGGGGAAGGGCAGTTGGAGCTAGCTGCAGGGACTCGACATTGGAATGGAGACGGTTAGGAAGGAGGGAGGTGAGGGGGTGATGGGGCTGGGGGAAGACTGGCAATTTCAGGAGGAGAAGGAGGAGGAGGAAGAGGAGGAGGGCACTTGTCACTTGGGGGCAGTGTTTATCGGGATTCAGGTGAGCGCATGGCCTGGAATAGAAATCAGTGCCAGAAAAAAATAATATTAAGCAGAAATGAAAATACGGAGAAATGATTACAGTTCCAGCCAATTTAAAAGTTGACATTTGGGTAATCAAGGTTTCCACAACCGCCATCACACTTGATATTATATCTTCTCCTTGTTTTTTTCTCTATTTGTAGATCCTGTTTCTGCCCTTTTCCTTTCCTTGTTTTTGTGTGGGGGGGAGGGGGCTCATGTGTGGTTGGATGAAGCAGTTCAGATTTAGGTCTGAAGAATACGCTATGAGGAAGTTATTAGTTATAGGCCTAGATGTATAATTTGGCCTGTATGATAATATACGGGTATTACCAATAGAACCAATATACAAGAATGTATACCAACTGCCTATACTGACGTACATGAACAAAATGCAAAACTCAAAGACGCAGATGATCTGATGTTCAGATTCTAGTATAGAACTGATCTCAGAGACAGAGAAAGGTCCTGCTGGCACCGATATAGAACTATAGAGCTATGCATTCGCATGTAATAATAACGGCAAGGTTAATCGTAAGGCCACGTGGAAAAGTACACTCGCGATACTCAGCAATATGCTTTTGACTGCGGTCCTTAGGTATAGCCTTCGATATTTGACCCGTCGCTCAATTGACACAATCAGGGAGATGATGAAAATAATGAAAGGCGCTGAATTCAATCAATCCCTGCGCTTCGTGTCGCAAATTTGTGTGTGCGTTTGTGAGTGGGGCCCCTATTTCCC
>OX465114.1:18476465-18501513 GCA_949987565.1 Luidia sarsii | reverse complement strand
GGGCGGGCATGCAGACAGACAGACAGACGGACAGACGGGGGGCAGAGTTCTGTGATTGCACGGCCGCGTGCGCTGAAACTCGTGGCGGGGCCGGGCGAAGAGACGGCGATCGCTATCTCCAAGCGAACGCGGTGGGAGAGCGAGAGTAGCACGTCCCGCCTTTAACACACCGTGCTTACTGTGTATCCAAGGGCTTCCCTCCCCATCTCAAATGGCTGCCTCTCCGGCTACGACTAGAGCTCTGGCTGTGTCCCTCTCGCAGTCCGTCTCTAAGTAATATGCATTAACCTATGGCATCTGGAGGATGCTTTTGAAGCCTCTATATAGGCCTATACTTGAGTCGTCCCCTTCATTGCAACCGTTGAAGTGTCTTGTTGCTATACGAAAGCTCATGGCACCCTTTCTATTACTGTATACCATGAAGTTGTCGCTATTCGGCCGTATCTCTCTTGCCCGTTGTAATGTCACAGGCATCTAAAAAGAAGGGTTTGGCCCCTGTTTCTTGGTGAATACTCTGCGCTCTTCAAGTCAGCAAATCTTCAAATTCGCCCACAAACCACAACCTTGATTTTCAGGCTCTGTCAGAGACGAAGCCTGAGCCGTGACTGATTAATGGATTCGTAAAGGGCCATAATTTTACGCTCAAGCGACTCCATGAAATTGGCTCCTGGTCGCATCGTGGTTCGACCGTCGACTTGCGCTGTACAGGGTCGAGTAGCACTCATTCCCGAATTGACAAACAAGTCTCTGTCTCCTTTAAGTTTACACTTTTGTTTGGTATATTCTCGTGCACGAACCAGCTCAACAAGTTGTCCAGCGCCCATTTCATGCACGTTTTCACCACAACGAAAGGTATATAGGTGGACGGGGCAAACGTTTATATTGAAGAGCAGAGCAAATGGGAAAATAATTGTGTCTGCGATTGGGGAGTAATTTGAAATTGATGACGGCGTTTTATTGTCTGGGCATTTGGGGTATAGCTGGCGGTAGGTGGGGGTCGAGTCGGTGGAAGTGGGAACGGGAAAGAGAGAGAGATGGTGGGTGGGTGGGTGGGTGGGTTGCTTGGTTGGTTGCGAGCGGAGGCGGGAGGTGGAGGGACCGCACCAAGCGATGGAGGGGCGGGGAGGCGGCGGGGAGGCCGGCACGGCAGGGCAGAGAGAGCCTCCCCGTGCGCCGTCCCCTGGAACGTGACACGGGCCCGCTGCCGGTTCATTTTCGCTTGAACGACGCAGCGTTTTCCCGCGCACGTTCATTGAGACCCGCTGTACGCACGCCGGTCGGCCTCAGCTCCCCCAATCAAAAAAAAAAAAAAAAAAGAGATCGAGAGAGAAAGACTCGGGCTTCATCGAAGACGCTGGTAACGTGAAAAGACAGGTAGCAGGCAGGCGGTGAGAAGACGAAATAGAGAGAGAGCTGAGTGAGTTAAAAAAAAACCGCTCAGGGAGTAGATAAAAAACAAAAGGTTCAAGGTTGGATAGTGCATGTTACGGAGGACGGGGAAGGAGAGATGGAGGGCGTGACGGTCTGATGACTGAGTGGGAAATTACTCGTGTGAACCGGACTAGACGTCATTATTCTCTTTAAGGTTTTTTTTTTGGTGGGGTGGTCCTTAACAAATCGGGTGGTGCACCGGCCAGATGCAGGGGAGGAAATGGCATCATCAAAGTCTTGTTAAGGCTGCTAGTATTGGCACTAATCCAATGGCAACTCAAACAGGTCTGGTCGGGGGCAGGGGGGAAGGGTGAGAGATGGAGAGGAGAGAGAGAGAGGGGGATTGGGGAGAAAAGAAAGTGGGACGCCTAATGTCACGTGTTTGAATACCATCAAAGTGGCCGACTGGGCCTATAGGTAATTGCGATCTTTGCCACTCATTTTTATGCGGGGACATGCCCGGATATAAATCTGTCTGTTTGTTAGAGAGAAAGAGAGAAAGAGAGAGAGATTGAGAGAGAGAGAGAAAGAAAGAGAGAGAGAGAGAGAGAGAGAGAGAGAGAGGGAGATGAGAGAGAGAGAGAGAGAGAGAGAAAGAAAGAGAGAGAGAGAGAAAGAAAGAGAGAGAGAGAGAGAGAGAAAGAGAGAGAGAGAGAGAGAAAGAGAGAGGAGAGGGAGAGAGCGGAGACAGAGAGAGAGAAAGAGAGAGTGAGAGAGAGAAAGAGAGAGGGAGAGGGAGAGAGAGAGAGAAAGAGAGATGGAGAGGGAGAGAGGGGAGAGAGAAAGGTTATCTAGAATAGGTCGGTTTGTCATGCTACGTCCAAAATTGAAAAGGACTTTCTGATTTCTCTCCATTTCGTACACCCCGCTTTAATAATTCCAGCAGAAGTAATTGCGGCATCGACAGTTAATGAAAAAATCGGATCGGTCGGACGGGTTGGAACTGCGATTACTAAAGGCCGGGTTTTTTATTATTCTTTTTTCTGTCTAGTGGAATAAAAAGAAACACAGCATAGGCCTTCAGAGAGAAATGTCTTCGGCCGTCTTTGATAGCAGTGAGCTTTCTATCAGCGAGATATCGATTTCAAGGGATTGGGTTACGGTGCTGGAGATTTCTGACGCCCGGTCCAAGTCGTAACATGACCAAGGCGTGGTAGACACGATTATTATTTATTTCTCTGTGTGTAGCCCAGATTAAACGTTGGCTGTTCAAGATCAAGGGATGACAAAGAGAGACAAAATGAGGGAGAAGATGGAGCAGGACTTGGTTGGGGTCTTTAGAATGCTTCACGACACGAGGTGCCAGAGGAGACCATGGGGGAAAAGGGGATCTGCTCAGCAAATAGTAGACGATCGAGTTTCGCCAACGCCATTTCTGTGTCTGTTTTTCGTCCTTCGCCTTGTTCGAATCATTTGTGAGGGCTTAGAACAACGGAATCAACGTATACTAGTGATGACGGGCGGCTATGGATGGGGGAGGGAGGGGTTGAGGGAGGGAAGGGTTGAGGGAGGGAGGGAGGGTTGAAGGGGTTGAGGGGGGAAGGGTTGGGAAGGAAGGTTTGAGGGATGGTGGGGTTGAGGGAGGAGGGAGAGGTTGGGGGTTGAGGGTTGGGGGAGGGTTGAGGGGAGTAGGGTTTGAGGGGTTGAGGGAGGGGGAGGAGAGAGAGGTTGAGGGGTTGAGGGAGGGGGAGGGAGGAGAGGTTGAGGGGTTGAGGGAGGGGGTTGGGGGAGGGGTTGAGGGAGAGAGGGAGGGTTGGGGGAGGAGGGGTTGAGGGAGGGAGGGGTTGAGCGAGGGAGGAAGGGAGGGAGAGAGGGAGGGAGGGATGGGTGGAGGGAGGGAGGGTTGAGGAGGAGGGGTTGAGGGAGGGAGGGGTTGAGCGAGGAGGAAGGGAGGGAGAGAGGGAGGGAGGGGTTGAGATAGTAGTTCAAGGAGGGAGTGAAGGGGTGATGGAGGGGTTGGGGTAGGGAGGGGGAAAGAAGGGAGGGAGGGGCGCAAGAGAGCGAAAAAAATGACCAGGCGAAAAGTTTCCGAATAAAAAAAAAAGCTCAGCTCTGGCTCTCAGTGTAATTAATTCAGGGTATCGCATGTAATTTGATACAGTCGGTGGCGCAACTTGGCAAATCGTCCACGCATTGCTCGTCTCATGCGTGTGTGGCGTCTGCCGAGTTGTGTCATCACTGCTAGGCATGGAGGTTCTGATAACGGGGGCAAAGGGAACACTAAGGCTGGGGAGGATCCCCTCCACTCTCTCTCTCTCTCTCTCTCTCTCTCTCTCTCTCTCTCTATCTATCTCCCTACCTCCCTCTTTTCCAGAATCTCTCACCTCTCTTCACCTCCTATCTCTTCTCCTCTCTTTCTATCTCCCCTCCTCCTCCCCTCCCCCTTCTACTCCTCCTCCTCCTGCCTCCCCCTCTCTCTCTTTCTCAATCTCTCGGGATGTGGGCTTCCTTTAGGGACTGAAAACGCCGTGACATTGCTATTATGGACGTCGAGAGGACAGAGACCCAGGGTAAAAAAGTTGTTAATTAAGGCACGCCAACTAAGTAAACACGATGACATTTGGAGCAGGGGTTGGGTCGGGTGCATGCAGGGGGAGACGGCTACCGATTGGCTGGAGGAGATGGTATACGTAAATGGATGGGGTCAGATTCGGGGCGTCAGGTTGCACTTGCCAGGCATAGCAGAGCACTCTTGGAGAGGACTTGAGTATTATCGAAACTTTTTTTTTTGGGGGGGGGGCAGTAAGTATACGCCGATATGTCTGTGTACAGCTGTGACTATACCAACCGTCACAAATGGAGGGGATTTATCATAGGCTGGCTAAAATACCCGGTCACGAGCAGAAAGACAAGGATAAAGTACGCTCACTTAATTCCTGGGATTTCTCTTAATCAAACCGGAAACAGTTTTTTTTTTCTTAAATTTATTCAACTTCATTTCATTCGATTCTATCCTACATTTTTTTCTTCTTCCTGTGGTGAATGAGGCGTGGTTAAGTGATTGAATGCGTGGCCCTTACGGAGTGATTTGTACGAGCTGGTGGAGAGGAAACTCGTTCGGGAGTGCGTGATGGCGTGGGGGGAGGTCGGACGGGTACAGTCCTCGAAATGCAACGGGGGGAACTGAGGGGGGAGGGGGGGGCGCTGAGGGGGGAGGGGGGGGGGGGCGCTGAGGCCGGTCGTGGGCGAAGCAATTTTCAGCGGGGGGCAGCAGCCGGGGCTCCCCGCCGGGTTACCACCCCCCTCCGCCCACGAGATGCTCGATCACAATTTAATTACGCCCATTAATGATGATGTCAAATTGGTGGGAGCGGGGACGCACGCGCGATGAGCAAGAGCGCGGGCCCATCCCATCCCTCCGCCATCCCTCCCTCTCTCTCTCTCTCCCCCACATCGACCGGCCCGACCGTCTCCAAAACACCGCCTAGCAGTGAGTGAGTGACTGAGTGAGTGATAGATAGAGAGACGGGGTTCGGACTGAGGGGGGAGGGCGTGCAACTGCATGGACACCAGCCCTCAGCACCACACCCGTCCGCCCGCCAAACTTACCCAACCCCACCCCCCCCCCCGCCCCACGGCACCCCCAGCACCCCAGTGTGCTCTGGCTGTGACGACCCTCTAGCTAGGTGTATTCTGACAGGCGCCCCCGACTCTCCTCTTTCTCTCGTGGGAGCAGGAGAGTCGTGAGTTCGTTCTACCTGCTTATTTCTGGCTGGTCCCCACCACCCCACCACCCCCCGATTCCTGGTCTTCATCCGCCGCCCCATCCCTCTCTACTGTAACAAAACAACCACTCGGCGAAAGAATCTCCGGCCAAACCGTTTGAACTTGTTTGTGACACATACAAACCACTATAGTTAGGGTTCTGTGGACCACAATATTTTGACTAACGCTGGTCAAATGGTCACACATTAGCTTAAATATTGCCCAACACTATTTGCAAACGGCGCTACAACCACGGCATGCGAGTATTAAGACAGAGAGGCAGAGAGAGTCGAAGAGATGGATGGGCGGTGAGAGACACAGAGCGACGTAGAAGGAGAGAGACAGGGAGGCATAGACATC
The DNA here is from genome assembly GCA_949987565.1 of Luidia sarsii. Lineage (NCBI taxonomy): Eukaryota > Metazoa > Echinodermata > Asteroidea > Paxillosida > Luidiidae > Luidia > Luidia sarsii. Next base: position 18,496,017 of record OX465114.1, on the reverse strand, counting down.
CGGAGAGGAGCACACAGAGATAGAGAGGCAGAAAGAGACAAAGTAACAGAGAGGTAGAGAAAGACATCCAGACATGCTGAGAGATAGTAATACCGGTCTTGTCCTAAAAGTATACTTGCTGCTGTCCCAATTATCCACCAAGACATCCCTTCCCACTGACTATACACTCCCTATATCAGAGAGAGAAATCAAAAGAGAGAGAGACAAGGGACGAACAAAAATCGAAGGATCCCCTTCACATCACACCGACATTCCCTAGAAAGTTGGTCCGGACACTTGACAAAGATGAGCGGGCGTGAGCTGGGAGGCGCACCCCATCAGCGCGTGAGAGTCCGGCCCCTCGCTCTCTCGTAAAACGCCAGATTAATTTCTGGGACCGTGCGTGCAAAACACGAGGCTCTCAGCGCAAGCCATAGCTAGGAGTCCACTCCGTCGCATTGTACATAACACACAAGGGACATGATCCAATTATACCTCGATCCTGGTCCCTTTTTTTACCTCTGTCTCTTCCCCTCTGTCCCTCCATCTCTCTCTCTCTGATCATCTCTCTCCTTTTCTCATGACGATGTTAGGGTCCACCACGTAGGCAGTGGTTCTAATGATGGAAGCACGTATGAGGGCGGGTTAACCCCCATTCAAGAGACTTCCCCAAAGCCTACGAGCGTCTTGGAAAATCGCTCGGGAAAAACCCCAGCCAGCAGTCAAAAGAAAAATCCCAAACCTCAATTTGCGCGGATTAAACTGCGAGTTACACCGATACCCTTACTCCCATGTCTGCCCCATGGCCTAACTTCATAGTACTTGCCTGCAATGAAAGGCAAGGGGAAAACAGAATCGGTTTCAATTTGTAGGCTCGCCGATAACCATTTCAAACTTTGAATGGATCTATACCAAGCTGTATGTTGCTACTTATTGTAACAATGAGCTGGGTCGGACTTACAAGGTACCGTAGGATGCTCATGGTCACTTTCATGCATAGCACACTTGAAACGAGACTAGCGGTCGTTAGAGATATGAGGACGCAGACCGTCTGCCTCGCGTGGTGTTAGTCTTTTCATCAGCCGCAGCATTCGGTGTAAACTTGACGCGCGTGATCCCGGGAACCCGACCACGGCGTTTGTGTACATGCATCGTGTTGTTTGTTTGTCTACAGTCTATCGGGCGTTCAGATTGAATGATACCTCCCCATCCCCATCCCGATGGACATTCGATAAAGCAATCTCAAAACAATCTGGTAACGGCATGAGATGACGGTTGGGGACTTGGAGGCTGATTTTTCGTTTCGGGGATGTGAGGGGAAAATGCATGCATCCACACCGGAGTAAATCTAGCTTGCACGAACAAACACACGTACACACTCTTGACGTCATGGGTTCACGCAGTGAGTTTTGGAGTGAGGGCGGACTGTTAACAAGCCATACGCAAATGGTTTTCATTTCCGAGAAGGAAAAGAAGGCAGTACCTTGAATCATTACCAAAACAGGGCTCTCAGGAGAGTTGTAAAACACAAAATCTGTGACGACCAGACAACACCGGGACGGGATATCCTCTTACTCCATAAAGTACCTTTAGTCACCGTAAAAAGGGTTTGACTGATATGAAACGAACGAACACGATTTTCAACAAGGTAGAGGGCCTTTCTCAAAGGCTTTCTGTCTTGAGAAAGGTCCTGCTTGGAAAGACGCATGCGTCACAGCCTCTACATCTCAGGCCATTTAAAGGGTTAGCATAACATCGGTCGCGGTCAATGAATAGCATCCATACGTTGTCTGATCCAACATATGCCTGGACATTTCAGCTCAATCCGCCAACCGGGTCTCGAGAAAATAGTGAAAAACCGCTTCATTTGTTTCACGAAAATGCAGCATTCAACGAATTATTCCCAAAAAACGTTTAGATCTCGGTGAGACGTAAACGATTTTTTTACTCTTTTTCTCCAAAATACAAAATTGTAGGCAGAAATATTTCAGTGCGAGGTTTCGACTACAACCGTCATCAAACTGTATAAGTTTCATGTAAATCTATGAACATTTCTGTTTTTCGATCTTACCAATGCTGTGTATATAGTGGCTTTAAGTCATGAGTGAGCAGATTTGTAACATTTTTTGGGGGGAGGGGTAAATAAACTGAAGATTTTCTGATATCCAGCGTGGTGACAATGCTGCCGAAGGGTGGGACAACTGCTGCCTACTTGCGGTGACGGCCAAACGTCTTCAAACGCCCTACCCCCTGCCCCGTCTGACATGCCCCCCATGCCCGACTTCCGACCCCGAGACGCCACAAGAGGCGCAGACGGGGCCCCCGACCCCTGTCACGTGACCTCGTCTGAGGTCACAGTCCGTCTCACTCTCCCAGCGGCCACCACAGCGGCCACCATCGACACCGCCACCAGTGAACCGTCCACCCCTCTCCCCTCTCCCCTTCCCTCCAAATAACGCCACCGCCACCGCCGCCGCAGGTGTGGGAGACCGCCAGAACCGCCCAGCGACACCGACTCGAACGTGCAGCCGCGGGATCGTGCCAGACAACCCTGGGCCCCCGCCGGTGACGGGACGGGAGCCGTGCAGCGAACACATGGCGTTAACTCGACTCAGCGGGAGCTCCTCTACGTCTCCCCCTCTCCCCTCCTCTCTCTCTCCCTCTACTACCCCCTCTCTCGACCTCTCTCCTCCCTCTCTGCCTCTGTTTCTGTCTCTCTTCTCTCTTATTTCGTTGTCTTTCTTCTCTCCCTCCCTACCACTCTCTCTGCCTTCTGTCTATGTCTCTCTCCTCGCTGTCTTGAAATCTGTCTGGCTCTCTCCCTATCTGTCCCCCTGCACACTGTCCATCTCTCTCACTCCGTGTATCTCAACCTTTCCCTTTCTCTCTCTTTCTTTCTTTCAGTATCCTCTCTCTTTCTCTACGCTACCTCTCTATCTCTATAATCTGTATCCGCCTGTCTTCAACTCTCTCTATCTCCCGCCACATATCTCTGTCTTTCTCACTCTTTCTCCTTTCCCAGCCTCTGCCCAAGTCTCCCTCTCTCTTTCTCTCTTTCTCTCTCCCTCTTTCTCTCTCTCTCTCTGTCTGTCAGCCTCTCTCTCAGTCTCCCTCTCAGTCTCTGGGCCACCGAACTCCTCTGCACCCGCTGCCACGAGACCCATTCGGGGGCATTAACACCAACGCGGCCGCGTCTAGGATTCCTCTCTACACCACCCCCCCCGTCACTCCCCCACCCCCTCTGTTTTGCTTGTCTGTTTTCCTTGTCCCCTCTCTCCCCCTCGCTCGAGGAGACAAACAAACCTTACACGCCTCTACTGGGGCGAGAACATCTTGCCGTCCTGCCCGCCTGCGTGCGATTACACACGCGATGCCCGGCCATGCAGTCTACGTTACACCACGGGGGCCTTTGGCCTGACCAGGGTATCTTGTGGCGTATACTGCGGTACCAATGGGGCAGTCGACCCTACCAACAGTTGAACGAAACGTGGCTGCCAAGATGTGTACCTCTCATGAGGTGTGTAAATGAAAAATCAGGGATTGCACTTCAAGACTTACCAGAGGACAAAAGATTCCGTAGCAACAACTATATGTGTACTTAGTTGTTGCTACATATGCAAGCCGATTGACTCACCCCTAATAGGTAGTCTTTAGGTGCAGTGTGCACTACCCTCCGATAGGTCCTAAGGCAGAACAGATCTCTTAGTCTGAAGTGAAAAAAATGCATTTGTCTACGTCCAAAATGCCAAACCGACCTAATAATAGAGAACAAAAATGCATTTAGGCCTCTCTGAAAACCAACTTTGTGGAGCAAGTGTCGCACAGAATCATCTTCTAACATATTAATTTTAATTTTCCTGAATATTGCCCCCACCTCTTTTTACGCCGAAAGCACGGTAAATTGCGTCAGAGCAAAACGTCGGCGCACAAACTCCATCTAGGCCAAGGCGACCCAAAGGCTCAATCAAGTATGGCGATAACAATTCAGTGACGTCTGCGGCGATCGGGATTAATCCCCCAATGCAAATAGCACGGAAGATTGCGCCTGCCTTAGAGGACAACCCAGTTCACACGGACAATCGTTGCCGAACCCCCTTCTGAAATATCGTTTGTGGAGCCACTATTTACAGACACCCAGATCGACCATAATAATGTGATCGCGCTCTCTGAACCAAACACTAACGCCCGTATCAATCACTCAAGGGTTTCTTCGAATTCAAAATAAAAAAACAGGCTTCTGACTGGCGCCCCACCCAAACTATTTGAGAAGGACACCATCTAAGAGCTGAATAGCTCAGATGTTAAGAGAGGGTATCTGGTTCAAGTCCCGGTTCAGTCAAAGGATTTTTTTTTTTCAAAATTAAAATAAACATATCTTTAAAAAAATCTCCAGTCAGTATGCATTTAATTCGTTTGATTGAACACATGGTTTTTTTTAAACAAAGGTAGCTGCATCCACTTTGTGCGATGTCCGAACTACTGCAGCCGGGTTGAAAACTGTAGTGTATAACTGGGTGAAAGGAAGAGCACGATGACTGGAGATATACGGTAGTCCATTCCTGTGACTGGTGCGCCCACCACGGCAAATATAGCCTACTTGACTATTTGGGAAGGCCGCCATCTAAGGGTCGGGTATAGTTTAGGTGGTAAGAACGCTGATATGTTAAGCCCGAAGTCTCAAGTTCATGTCTCGGTAGTGTCAAATTCCCTTTTGTTATTTTCTTTTAAAATTGTTGGCCACTAAAAATTCCCAGTCAGTTTGCCTTTCCTTTTCTTATTGAAAATGATTTCCAAAAAAAAAAAAATACAGAGTGAGTATGGGGGTTTAATACAGAGGAAGTATGGGGGTTTAAGCCCTAACAAGGGCACCTGGCACTACAGAGGGGGTCCAATCTGCGTCAGTTTCGGGTCACGGTGCTGCGCTTAGATTTGACGGGTTGCAGGCGCGCTAAAAGAAGGCAACCCCCTCCCCTCATATTCCACACGCAGCCTCTCACCTCACATAGCATGCACTGGATCTCTCGTCGGTCGCTGGTACAGCTCAACGGTGCTCGACGGAATCCAAATAGAATCTGAAACCATTACGGACTACAGTCGCTATCGGGTGTCGACCCCTAATGCCCGCTAATTGTACCACATGGTAGGCCGGGGCTGCGAGTGCCTGCATGCCGATGTCTGCCGTCCCTGCATCAGTTCCTCACCGTGAACTGGGCTAAGAACATTGAGGGTTAGACGTCCAGATCCTAGCAGGATCTTTGAGACAGGTCACAAATAGGAAGCCCTCTGAAAATGTCTGAGATTAGAGTTTGAGTTATTCAAGTCTGTACCATAAGCAGTTTTGCTACATCACTGAATGTTGTCTTGGTCAAACAAATGGTATCCTGAAAATGTTGTTGCCAGTTAACGAAAATTGGCTGCAGATGATGGCAACACGTCGGCTGTGTCGTGTTAACACCTGTATAAGACCAGATACGGGCGGCCTCACCACTGCCTGCAGCACCTACGCCACATCGATGGGAAGGTTGATGCTATCGCGTGCGCAACGTCAATAGAGCCTTGACAATAGGGCATCTGTAGGTCAAAGCCTCCGTGCAAAGTAACGGGGCGGTCAGTGTTAAGACCACCGGAACACGATTGCTCTTAACACCGATCATACATCGAGAACGAGAGTGCTGCTGATTACGATGCTGATAGCACACCGTTCACAGTACAACAGAGTTGTAGTTCCAATGAACCTCAAATTAATGTGTATTTAACATGAGCGTTAGAAAAGACTTGAAGGTTTGCATGGTGGAAACAATTATTATTAATTGGTTTGCGGTGACACCATGTTTATCATCTCTTTTGAGACTGAGTGTGGCTCTGAAAAGAGCCGGTGACTCAACGTTTCGAGCGGTGTGTACTCTGCTCGTCGTTAGGAGACTGTTGGATTCCAACTATCATCAGGGTTTCGTATGGCTTGGAGGAGCGGTGAAGCGTTGTTATTCAGAGCAACGCATTGCGTTTTGTGCAACAAAATGCTGATTCAGTTGATCCGGCCGACATAACTCATTGCACTGTGAGTATTCAATTTTCCCTTATGGAAAATTCTGGCAGAAAACTCCGAATGCCATTAAGAGCAATAAATGCATTGGACAGGCATGCCAGAGCATATGCACTTTAGTCCTAACTGCTGCATAAATAACTGAGATATTCCATCATCCAGCGAAGTATAGAGACCGTCGCCAAGCCAATCCCAATATTGCTCCCTTCAAATTAGGTTCCAATTTTTGGAAGGACAACCTTGTGTCGCCCGGCACAGTCCAAACGCACGAGTCTGCAAACTATGCCCAAGCAAATTGAAAAAAAATAACCCCCATTCCACATTCTCCAACGAGAAAAGAATTCCATTCCACAGTCTAAAACATCATCCCGCGATCATATTGCATCGTAGTGGGCTTCCATCTTCCCTTTTCCTTCGCCTTTCCTTTTGGGCCTTCATTTAGATCAGTTCCCCAGAGCTTGTGAATTGTTCTGTAGCCATCAAATATTTCCTCGGATATTGCACTTTTTGTCCATGAGCTGGTATCGAACTCGACGGGTCCTCCTTCTCCTCCTGCTCCTCCTCCCCCACCCTCTCCCCTCCCAAGGAAAAAAGGGCTCGAGGCAAGAAAAATAACCACAGTCGTCTCCGAAACAATAACAAGGAAACCGAAACGCACCGTAGGAGAGCAGAATTTGACGCCGGCCGTTTGACAACTAACTCCCTAGCGAGCGGCGCGCGGACACGCTGCTGAACCGGACACTCTGCGCTGACACTGCAAGCCACCTCGCTATAGAATACCCGCCATCAGAAGGCAAACCAAATTAATGTGGCGATATTATCATCGAGTTATTCGACTATAAGGGCGTCTATATAGAAAAGCGTTCATCTAGCAGTGTTGGCTTCTGCAAATCTTCAGGATCGAAACGTCAGGCCCACTAAATTTTACACTTAGAATAATGTTTCCTAATTTTTTTCAGTTTGGTGCCATTTACTTCTCCGGGACATCGTTTTTCTATTTGAGGCTACGCAATAGTCAGATAAAGGCGTGGAGACACAACCAGTTAGCGGTATTCCATTCATTTGAAAGAAGAATAACTTTATCGTCAGTGATGAAATATATTATATCAAACATTTTGGATATAATCTCAATTTCATCATTTGTACAAACAACTCATTCTTAACAATATACAGTGGAAGCCTGCAAACAGCAGATATTTACGAATCGTAACTATCAACCAAGAATATTGTAGACAAGAAATCAGATTAGATTTTCCAACCCTAAAGGCGCAACCCCCTTGCCAAGCACCATTTTTGACATTCTTGTTAATTTTGTTCATTTTCCTATTCCCCTCGAACCGACAGGCCCACCCAGAATACATACCAAATAAACATGTATATATATGAACAGATCCTTATCGGGTCAGAACTGGCTGCTAGGATACGGTGCCAGGGCTCGCTGACACCAGAGTGACTTATCAATGGCGATATACTATGGCTCCATTGAGTGTTTATACATAGACATAATACATATACATATCGTATAGGCTTCCCACGGCCAGTATAGCCTGAAATGCCAGTGTATCCCGAGCCGCATGTGTTGCTTGGCAGGCAGTGCTCGTAGTGCTATAGAATGGTACGATTTGGATGGAGGTAGCTCGAGTTAAGGCAGTTTTATAGTTTGGAGAGCAGTGTATAAAGAGGTTTGCTAGACTAAAACCTGCACAGTGAACGCTCCTGGTTGGATAACTGAGAAGCGTGACACAGCTAACTATCCACAAGATATGTATCAACCATTACTACCTCTCAATGTCTCATGAGTCAGCGATATATAGCCCACTATGAACCAGTTCACCCACACACAAGGCAAGCAAGAGAACACAATATTTTTTTATAAGCTAACCAACTAACTCGATAGTTGAATGATCCGTTCACTTATTCACCCAATCGGAGGATTCAACCCATCGATGGATCAATCTATAGTTCACTATTAACAACCAGGCCACCAAATACGATTCCATCCCAAATACAGGACAAAGTCACATCAGGACGGTCAAGTAATGTCAGTGGAGAAGCTCAACTCGACTGAAACCAATGCAATTCAACTAGCATGTCATTCAGGCTTACCGACTTTCTGATCGATTTTTACAATGCGTTCCGACGATGGTTTGCACATAATTATAGTCTACGTACGATGGACAAGCCGTCGTAGTCAAGATGGATTGCATAGTCTCATTACACCGCCCATTGTCTTAAGATTGGTCGCATAGTCACTCTGGGTTGGATGGAGTCGACCCTTGGCCGACTTGGCACACCAACACGGAAGTGGACACAACTTCACCTTCAGCACTAGCTCTACCAGACGAAGCTGCCATTACGCCCCATCCTGTTGTTTAACCCCGCAGACACCCTCACTGGCCCAAAGGAACTCCAGAAGAGCCGAAAAATGGACCCCCCTCCCCCTCTCACGCCGCAGTACCCGAACCGCATGCGGTCTCCTTGTTTCCCCATATGGGGCAGGCGGGCTACCAACAAAAAAGATGACATTTGTGGATCAGTTACCGGTTTAAAATGTCATACCTACCGCCACCCTCCAACGAAAAGGCCGCGAGGGAATCCCGGCGGGAATTCGCACCTAAGCCGAATACATTAGGCAAATACTCCCCTAATGATTATATTCGCTCATTAGCCTTTACATAGGAACACAAAAAAGGAGAGGGAAGAATCGATACCGGGATCCTAGGGCAATGTCAAGTCCACATGAATATATTCAGCCTCTCAGCATGGTTCTTGTTTTCCGTCTCTCTTTGGTCGGGTAGGAGATTCTTGTAAATAATCCGATCAAAAACGAATCGACTTACTCAGTAACCCATTATCGATTAGTATTCATAAACCCACGTCCTTGGGTCGGGTCGTCTTCCACCCCCACCCCCTCTCCATGCACCCTCACCCCTATACCCCACCCCTCTGCTGGTTTTCAACCCCCTTCCCTTCCCCTCGGTCACAATCAATGGGCCGGGGTTGCGGGGGTTATCATTTCTAATTATGAATAATTGTTCCAAAAACAATGGCTGGAAATGCTGGGAGAGGGCAAAGCCTTGGCGACTGGCTGGCGTACAGCCCTACGGGGACTATCTCACTGGATATAGCCATGACCCGTGCATGGCAATGGGGAGGGATGCACTAGTTCCCTTCGCTGTGGAAAACAACGTACTCTATGCCATTAGGCCTAACCAGTCAACAGTTCAAATGAAATAAAAACAACAACAACAACATCCAGCCAACCAACCAACAATCTAATCATCAAACCACCAACTAACGAACTCACAAGCCAACCAAGCAACCGATCAATCGACCTTCCGACCAACAAACAAACAATCTCCGGGTCATCAACTTATATACCAGCGATCCACCTAAGCACCCGATCGACCGACCAACCAAGCAATCAATCAACCAACCAACGAAAGAGCGAGCGAGCAAGCATGCAAACAAACAAGTAACCAACCAAGCAACCAAGAAACCAAGCAAACAACCATCCAACCAAGTAAGCAAGCAAGCAACCATCCAACCAACGAGCGAGGGAGTAAGCAAGCAAACAAGCAACCAAGCAACCAACCAAAAAACCAAGCAAGCAACCATCCAACCAAGTAAGCAAGCAAGCAGCCATCCAACCAACGAGCGAGCGAGCAAGCAAGCAAACAAGCAACCAAGCAACCAACCAAGAAACCAAGCAAGCAAGCAACCATGCAACCAATAACCTACCGAAAAACCGACAAACAGACCAACCAACCGACCAACCAACCGACCGAAAAGACACAAACAGCTGGCGTCGGGGACATCGTTCAGGCCACAATTCACAAAGAGAAACCTTTGTTTTGACAGAAAACCCAGTGCGAAAAACCCTAAAAAATAACCAAATGGCCGGATGAAGTACAGATGCTACGCATACTGCACGTATCAAGTGCTAAGGCAAAATATGTACGTTTTCTGTGCTGTGGTTATATAGCATTTGGCCTTAGCACTTCCGTTTTACTTTTGCTGCACAGAAATTTCCCTCGCATGATCACTTCTCTAGCACACAGCTACTTATCAAAGCAAAGAGGAACATACCTAGCATGGTCACTTCTCTAGCACACAGCTACTTATCCAAGCAAAGAGGGACATACCTAGCATGGTCACTTCTCTAGCCACACACACCTACTTATCAAAGCAAAGAGGAACATATTTTCCATCAGCACGGAAAGTCAAGAAACGGCATGGCATAATTCTGTCGGACTCGTTTTTGTCCTTCTTTTCTGTAAATGGCAAGCTTTTAGGCAGACGACTCTTGGCGACTCTCCCGCCAACAGATAGCGCCGTCCACATCTCCCCTGTCTCCCGACGATGGGTAATTAATGGATGGAAGGCGAAGTGGGGCTGGTCATGGGACGTACAGTACAGAAACAGCCAAGGGCCGAGAGTGGAACTTCGTGGACCTTAGCCGTAACGGTCCGCTGCCTTCAGCCAACATCGCCGCGGTTAAATAATAACCAGCCCTCCCACATTGGACGGCGCAGTTTCTTTCCCTAAAAAATCGGCACCCGGCTCCGTTCAAACATGCACAGAGTATCACTCTCTCCTCCGAGCTTCCCCCTCGCACGGACGCCGAGGAATTCGCAATGAATCAACGGCATATAACACAAACAGACGAAGAGAGAGAGAGATGGGAAGGAGGGAGGATTGAAAGTGATTCCGGTCTAGCCACACAGACAGATAGACACCGACATGGGTTGCGAAGTGGTATAGTGGTGGTAGTGCTTGGTATAGGCGCGAGAGCCTTAGATTCCCAGAGGAGCCATTTGTTACATCGGGAATGAAAATTCCATCCAATATTTGCACCATTATTTACTTTTCGTGATTAGGTTTTTTTTCTTCTTCTTTTGCATCCGCCGCTTGAAGTGCCCGGTTGCAAGCGAGCCCAAGACGGACCATAGACAGCCCAGCCAGGCTCTCTCTCTATCTATCTATCTACATCTCTCCCTCCCCTATCTATCTCTCTCTTTCCCTCCCCTCTTTCTATCTCTCTCTCTATATCTATCTGCATCTCTCCTTCCGCTCTCTCTATCTCTCTCTCTTTCCCTCCCCTCTTTCTATCTATCTCTCTCTCTTTCCCTCCCCTCTCTGTCTATCCCTCTCTTTCACTCTCTTCCCCCCTCTCCTCTCTGTCGAGCGTGTGTGTCTGTGTGTGTGCTGTGTTGACCGTACAAGTCTGCATTGGTCTTTGGCCCGATCCTTCGCCTATATAGACAGGAACACAGGCACACATAACAAATAACCACCCAGACCCAGTTCTTATTTTTCCTGGGGTTTACCTTTAAGGCCTATTAAGAAGAGCAAGGCTAATTCCGACCCCCCTCCTACCCGTAGGCCAAAGAAAATATGATATGAAAGAAGAAGAAGAGAGAAAAAACCCAACCTTCCTCACATGCTTCAACCATAGAGAATGAAGGAAAAAAGAGGTTGAGAGAGGGGGTTGACGAAAAAATGAAGGAAGGGGGAAAAAACACAAACACACACCTCATTTCACCCAGCCCGCCTCTACAATATACTTCTTTTTGGGGCCTGGCATTTTTTATCAATTTTGAAAATCCTTTCCGGCGAGCGAATTATTTCCAGGCCGGCTCTCGGCTGATTGAGCCGGCGAATGTGTCGCTAGACGGCGAGGAGGAAGCCGGGGGGCCTAGGGGCCATCGACGGAGGAGGGTCGGGGGAGAGAGAGAGAGAGAGTTGGGGGGCACGAGGTAATTTCATAAATCATAGTATTTCATGTAGAGATGTGATCCGGTGTGACGGGTGATGTCGAGTGTGAAGAAACGGGTTTGTGGACTACGGGAACTACACGTCACTTAATCGGCCCGTGCGGATCGTTGCCCTCTCTTCCTCTCACCTTCCCTCCCCTCCCCAGCACACTCGTCAGAAGGCTAAGAAATCAGCAGCAATCAGCAATCTGCGGAGGAGGCCCAATCCCTCCAAAAAAGAAAGGTTAAACCCCCATCAAAACCAAACGAAGATGACCGATATGTAGATAGCGAAATATACAAACAATAAAAGTCGTTACGGTTGGCGTGGCTGTTATAGGCTTCATATGCGACGCCAATACAGACTCTGTAATAGGGACTATAATATGTACGCAAAGTAATGGAAGCATTGCCCGAGCCGGTGGGATCACATCAGTAGCAACTACAAATGGCCAACCGAACAAATGCACCAAGGGTTCACTAATGGTCCTTACACACTAGCCTCATCAAGACACAACGCCTCATCCCCTAACGGTGAAAATGTATTTGAGGGAAATTAACAGATTTGTGACACCATCGAATCATCTCATTTGGTAACCCCGTTTCCCCTTTTTTTCTCTGTATACCAATCGGGTGCATATTGCGAATGCAACGTGCTGAGTCCCATCACAGGAGCACCCCGTATAACAAGAAGGAAAGACCCCACAGGCCACATGGTTACTGGGGGGGGATAGGACTCGTGAGGAATATCTCAGCATCTTTTGGACGTACAGCCTTTGAGTGGTCAAAGCGGCGATCGAACCTGAGACCCCCTGACTTCCACAGAGGTGTTGTGCTGAAGCGACCGATTGCACCTTGCAAGACCAACGAATGTTTCTGTTAGACCCGCAATTGCTTACGGGCCTGATTTTGCCGAAGTGTCCCCTCTTCAGAACGGTAGAGAAAGCTATAAATCTTTGTGAGATCGATTTGAGGAATCAAGGGACGCGGGAAAAGAAATGACCCCGCCCTTTTACGCAGCAGTGGAGCCAGAGATCGCGATTATCATCCGCCTAAGGTCCGAAACGTCGACAGTCGCGGCTCCTTCTGTAAGAGATTGCCCGAGTGGTGAGCTACATCGCCCCCAGCCACATACCGGCAAAGATCACTCTACCCAACAAGCAGTCCGAGAAATATTGACTGCGCGTGCAGGCAGGAAAATAAAAATGATTGGCTGCTTGGCTTAACTTGGCCGACTGCCAAGAGCCACCAAGTCCCCACCCCCTCTCTCCTCTCCTCTTAACCTGAGACAACACCTGTTGGTCAATCGTATCCCCGCTAATCGGAGGTGACACGTCCACCTGGTGTCGTCAGTTCCAGGCCCACACCCCTCCAAGATAAAACAAAATGAAACCAAAAAGACATTTGTGGCCTCGCTGTCCCGTTCTCCCAACCCCCATCACCTCCACCACCCCCTCCCCGCCCGCCAAATACCAAGTCCCAGCTATAACCCCGGCACAACCCCGAGGACGGCGGTCATTGACCTTTCCACTGCCATTTAGCGACCCGGTACCCATAGGTCATCCATTAGGCGGGAGTTGATGGCCCTTTAGTACGGCGACCATATCCTCCTCCGGCTGCTGGTGGCTGATTAAAGCCATATTTGAAATATTAATTTCTGGTTTTGAAATATCAGTCATCAAGTGTGAATGTGCGCATGTGATCGTAGGAGAGATGAGTAAACATGGGCGGAGTCTCTATCCATTCGGGCCCATGCTGCTCAAGGTTTCAATGGCATCAGTCTGATTCGGATGAGTATACCCACAGCACATCTTAACGTTATTTCAAAAAATGTTGCAAGCTGCTTACTGACTTAAAGTCCCAATACAACATTGGGAAGATCGGAAGACATCGATGTCCACAGATTTCCTTCTAATTTACACAGTTTGTAGACGGTCATGATAGAATCCTCATGTTGAAATCTTACGACGGTCTGGGATGCTGTACTTCACTCAAACATCGACAAATAGTTAATTACTCGCGGTGCGAAAACCGTGACGGTTTTTTTTTCTTGTTCTACTTTCTCAGATCACTATTGGAGCTAAAACCTTGGCAGAATTTCTTTTATGGAATGTTTAATGGCTTAACACACAAACTGTGGCAACCTTTTGACTTTTACCAATGCTGTATTGGAACAAGATGTAAATCCTAAAGTTGCCCGACGTTTCGATCCTGTCAGAACGTTTCCCAAACGCAGGAGGAGCATATCTGCCTTTGGTTTGTTTGTGGAAGGTCCTGACAGAAGCTGAACGCCAGGCCCTCGTCACATTTGACACTGCGCATCAAACCCAGACGCATAAGTCCGGTTTTTATTCGACGCTGCCCTTTGCCGAGCCGTGCACTGCCCAGATCACAGTCCCTGGCGTGGACACTTTGCTTGGCAAAAATGAACCGCAAGCAAACGCCAAACAGCCGTGTGCCATTGCAATTCCCCGCGAAATTGTCGAACCACCGTGCCGTGGCGATGTCGTCGGTCTTTGGCACTTGGTCCTCGCACCGGGGGTCTGTTGTATTTACAGGCGCCTAAACAAACCTGGGGAAAAAATGGCCGCGAATAATTATGTGAACGAAACAAAAAAAATCAGAACGTGGCCCTCATGAGTCATCGACTGCGCATTCCAGTAATAATGTTTGTTTGTTGGGGCAAGCAGAGGGGCCAAGTTGTTAAGGAGCTTAGCGTTGACTTTGACTCTTAAATGGATTTGGTGACGGCTCGGCGTTCCCGAGGTTTTTATCGACTCATAGTACAGCGAAGAAGTGTTTGCAACTTGACAATGCACAACACATTGACAAATAGAGCTTGTAAGTGCTGTTGAATTTTTCGTCCAATTTGGACTCTAAGCTACGTTACTCACACTCCAAATGCAGACAAGCAAACAACTATCCCTGTCTATCTCAACTCCCTGCCCTCTTTGTCCTCACTGTCTCTGTCTGTCTGTGTGTCTGTATGCCTGTCTGATTGTTAAAGCGTTTCTCTGTCTGTCTGTTTCTTTCTCTACCCTTCTCTCTCTTCACCCGTTCTCTCCCTCTCTCTGTCTATCTCTCCCCCTCTGTCTCTCTCCCCATCTCTCGGTCCCATCTCTCTCCCCATCATTCTTTCAATCTCTCCCCTCCCCCTTCTCCTTCTTTTCCAATTGCTCAAAAATGAGCGACTGGGGTGGCTGTGCCGTGACGTGAAATGCCGAGGTGAAATTGGCGAGGACGTCTCAGCAAGGGCCGGTCGGGGGAAAGGAGGGAGGGGGATAGAGAGAGGGAGAGGGGGAGAGGGAGAGTTGGGGGATTCGGCCCCGTACACCTCGGACCACTGGCCAGGCCCCTGTGATAAATGAGCAGCGTCCCATCCGGGGCACGTTCTGACCCCGTCGCCCCGGCAGTTTCGCCGCCGGCCTGCTCGACGGGAGATGCACGCCTGTCAGCCGGTGAAGGGGGAAAGCAGGAGACGGTGACAGGGGGGCGGGGAGTATATAGGGACCGGTGGACGCTTGGCCGCATGAGGCGCCCAGGCTAGTCCAGACCCGGCCCTGCATGGGTAAAGCGCCGCTCGGAGATTGAACTTGGGACGAGGGGACGTCCACAACCCAGCCCTATATACCCCACATCTCGACGGACGACGAGCCAAGTGTCAACCAATTTTTGTGTGTATATATGGGTCATTAAAAGAACGGTGATGGGAAGTGATTGTAAAACCCCACGACGACAAAAAACAACGAGCGAAGTACCAACGGTAGAGTATAGGGAATAAGGACTTGGGCAACTGTTACTGTTACTGCAATATTGTTATCACCACATCCATCACCACAATCACCATCACCACCACCAGCATCATCATCATCACCATAAACGCCCTCATCACCACCACCATCAGCAGAAACAGCAACAGGTAAACAGCAACAAAAACACCACTGACAACGACAAAAGCAACATCAAGTACAAACAACAAAATAAGGACAACAGTAGTGCTAGCATCATCAACGCCAGGTTGAACATGGACAATGGTTAGAAGACGACCAAAGAACTAAATCGGATCGAGAGAGCGTCAGCAGCAATAAAATGACAACAAGCCCGACAATAATGAGAACTGCAACATCAACAGCAATGGCAGAAACAACGACAACGACAGCAACGTGGCAAATGACAGAATAGGCAACGACAACGACAATGACAGCAATGTGGAAGATGACAGAATAGGCGATGACAACGACAACGACAGCAACGTGGAAGATGACAGAGTAGGCGATGACAACGACAACGACAACGACAGCAACGTGAAAGATGACAGAGTAGGCGACGACAACGACAACGACAATGACAGCAACGTGAAAGATGACAGAATAGGCGACGACAACGACAACGACAGCAACGTGGAAGATGACAGAGTAGGCGATGACAACGACAACGACAGCAACGTGGAAGATGAAAGAGTAGGCGACGACAACGACAACGACAGCAACGTGGAAGATGGCAGAGTAGGCGATGACAACGACAACGACAGCAACGTGGAAGATGACAGAGTAGGCGACGACAACGACAACGACAGCAACGTGGAAGATGACAGAATAGGCGACGACAACGACATCAACAGCAACGTGGAAGATGACAGAGTAGGCGACGACAACGACAACGACAGCAACGTGGAAGATGAGAGATTAGGCGACGACAACGACAACGACAGCAACGTGGAAGATGACAGAGTAGGCGACGACAACGACAATGACAGCAACGTGGAAGATGACAGAGTAGGCGACGACAACGACAACGACAGCAACGTGGAAGATGACAGAGTAGGCGACGACAACGACAACGACAGCAACGTGGAAGATGACAGAGTAGGCGACGACAACGACAACGACAGCAACGTGGAAGATGACAGAGTAGGCGATGACAACGACAACGACAGCAACGTGGAAGATGACAGAGTAGGCGACGACAACGACATCGACAGCAACGTGGAAGATGACAGAGTAGGCGACGACAACGACAACGACAGCAACGTGGAAGATGACAGAGTAGGCGACGACAACGACATCAACAGCAACATGGAAGATGACAGAATAGGCGACATTGGCAGAAGAAACAAAACAGCGACAGTAACCAAAGACCTAAGAGATAAAGACCTAATGGAACTGCCCCTCCATGACATCGTTAATTCCCTCTAGGCCCACACTCATTTGTGAGGCAGACACAAAGCACAGTCCGGCCATATACCCGGTACGGTTCGAGCCCAGATGCGTGGCAATCCTTTCGGGTGACCAGCCGTCGCTGCACGGACCCACACACGCATGCGCGACGCCCCCTGACCTTCTCCATGCCAACCAGCCATACCCATTCACACTCCTCCTCTCCCCACTTCTTTCTTCATCCCACTAACCATAATGGAATTGATCCACTCAATTAGTAAATTACTCCCGTTTATGGTATTTGACTTCTTGAACCCTGCACCGGCGAATCGGTTACAATTTACATAATTCAAACATATGCTGGCGTAGAGGGGGAGGGGGCAGGAGACGATAGTGACAGAGAGAGAGAGAGATAGATAGAGAGAGAGAGGGAGAGGGAGAGGGAGAGAGGGAGAGGGAGAGGGAGAGGGAGAGAGAGAGAGAGATAGATAGATAGAGAGAGAGAGGGAGAGGGAGAGGGAGAGAGGGAGAGGGAGAGGGAGAGAGAGAGAGAGAGAGAGAGAGTGAAAGGGAGAGAGAGAGAGAGAGAGAGAGTGAAAGGGAGAGAGAGAGAGGAGAGAGAGAGAGAAAGAGAGAGAAAGAAAGAGAGAGAGAGAGAGAAAGGGTGAGAGAGAGAGAGAGAGAGAGAGAGGGAGAGGGAGAGGGAGAGGGAGAGAGAGAAAGAGACTGGGGTGGGTTTGGGTTGAGTAAGGCGGTATCCACTCCCAGATGCATCATGTTGTCCGGGCTAATCCTCTAACTAATCAATTTGAAATCGTAGTTCACCCCTTCGCTTATAACCCCCTCCCCTCACCCGAAAAAGGTTTCGGATGCGCAATGCCGTTTGGGGCCCTGAGACGAATCCCTGCCCCGTTTCTTTTCATGGCTCCTTCTTTCTGTCTCTTTATTATTACATCTAAAGCGCTCCCCTCCCCCCCCCCCCTCCGAAAAAAACCCGGCTTTGCCGCAGTACAGGGCTATCACATTTCACGACGGTCGGATGAAGTCCTTTTCTTTGGCCCTCGTTGCCCGTCCGGCAAAAAAAAATAGAGGGAGAAGAGGGAGGAGGTAGGGCAGAGGGAGAGGGAAAACAGCGGTGCGAAGCTGGCAAAATCATCCGACCAAGCCGGGCTGGAGAACTCGCAGGTCTTATAAAATGGGGGCCAATCGATTGGGACCCTTTAAACAAGAGAGAGAGGGGAGCGATAGAGATAGATAGATAGAGAGAGAGAGAGAGAGAGAGAGAGAGAGAGAGAGAGAGAGAGAGAGAGAGAGAGAGAGAGAGAGAGAGAGAGAGAGAGAGAGGAGAAAATGACAGAGACAGAGACAGAGACAGAGACAGAGACAGATACAGAGACAGAGACAGAGACAGAGACAGAGACAGAGACAGAGACAGAGACAGAGGCAGGGACAGAGACAGAGACAGAGACAGAGACAGAGACAGAGACAGAGACAGAGACAGAGACAGAGACAGAGACAGCGACAGAGACATAGACAGAGATAGAGGCAGAGACAGAGACAGAGACAGAGGCAGAGACAGAGACAGAGATAGAGGCAGAGACAGAGGCAGAGACAGAGACAGAGACAGAGACAGAGATAGAGGCAGAGACAGAGACAGAGACAGAGACAGAGACAGAGATAGAGACAGAGACAGAGGTACTGAGAGACAGAGAGAAAGAGACAGGGGGAGGGGAGACAAAGCTCCATATGAAGCTCCCTACAGCCGAAGACCGGATTGAGTACAGAGGGGGCAAATGGAGGGGGACGGGGGGAGGGGATTGGGCAAGAGCTTGCTTGCTCCATCGCGAAGGCTTTCAGGAGCGAGGAGGGGGTCGCAGAGGCGAGGAACGATTGGGACCGGCCCCGGGCAATCGGCGTTGGATCCACCGCCAGATTGGCTCCTAGGGATGTGGAGTATTGGGGGGCACCCCTCCTCTCTCTCCTCTCTCTCTCTCTCTCTCTCTCTCTTTCTCTCTCTCTCTCTCTCTCTCTCTCTCTCTCTCTCTCCTCTTTCTCTCTCTCTCTCTCTATCTCTCTTTCTCTCTCTCTCTCTCTCTCCTCTTTCTCTCTCTCTCTCTGTCTCTCTCTCTCTCATTCCCAACATCCCTTCTTTTCCCCACACCTACGATACCCCCTTACAAGTGCACGGCTCGGCACAGAATGAAATAATTGGATTATAGTATGATTTGCGCTGCTTGTTATTCATATATTAATCAATTCAATGAATACAGATATCCATTTCGCTCCCCTCGCGCCGAGAAAAACAACCCTGTCTAACAGTTGGATGAATAACAATAACAATAGTGTAGACTCTTTCTCTCTTTCTCTTTCTCTCTCTCTCTCCCTCTCTCCCTCTCTCCCTCTCTCCCTCTCTCTCTCTCTCTCTCTCTCTCTCTCTCTCTTTACAAAATCCTATATCTAATAATCGCGCTTCAATGAAATATTGTTTTTCTTCTTGATGCAAGTTAAACGCTTGATGCAAGTTGAACGTTATTCAATTTGACTGTCATCTTGGTAAAAACGAAGTACGAATTGGCGTGGTTTTGTTTCTTTCCTCTCTCTAAGATATGGTGCTCTGG
>OX465114.1:18422902-18476265 GCA_949987565.1 Luidia sarsii | reverse complement strand
TGTATGCATACATTCAACAGCTCTAGGATTACGATGCAGGGTCAGGCATAGTAGGGGAAGTCGTCTCAGGTGTATAAGCACAACCCCACATGAACCCCATGTAGACAGTTAAGCCGCCTTTCCACTGGACTAAAATTTAACCGAGACGATGGTTAAATTTTCCAATGGTCAAATCTGACCGTCGTCCCCACTTGGACTTTTGAGTCGGTCAATTTAACCGAGACGATGGTTAAAGTAACCGAGCTGGCAAAACATATTTGTGCACAGTGCATGTACGCCGAGTCGCGTTTTACCGAGTGGTGCGTTTCCACTGGACTAATCGGCTCGGTTAAACTTACCTGGTCACTATTGCTGGCAAAGGTTGGCCGGTAAAAGTAACCATTCGGCTTTGTTAAAGTAACCGAGAGGAAATTTAACTGAGTCGTTTCCAGTGGACTTAAAATGGGGAAAGTAACCATCGTCTCGGTTACTTTGACCAAAATAAATCCTGTGGAAACGCGGCTTTAGAGAGTACAGGGGTACAACCAAAGCGCCAGTTTGACCAAATCCATTTCCGGTATCTCTATAACCGTCGTATTCAGCTATGCATAAACGGATATATAGTGTGGTGCGTGGGCTGTCTCAGGAAAGGGGAAGATTTGAGAAAGCACTTTATACAAAAATCTTAGCACTAAAGTAACTCTGTCTAAAGAATATTTCGGTATTCGTGGCGTCAACTATACTTCACTGCATCCGATGAAGTAGCTGATGTTTCTCCAACATTTTCATTTAAAGGGTACCGAATAGGTATCGGTTTAGTTGTAATGTGATTTGTGCACTGATACAGCGGCGCTCAAACGAGTGTCTTTCCGGCCAGACCTCCCCGTGGTATGCGAATTCACGTATCAGACGGGAGGCTACGTTTTATCTTTGCACTTAGCGGGGGAAAAAAACCCACCAACCTTAACACAAAATTATCGCATTTCCTTTGCGCTCGCACTGCGCCTCTCGTTTTCGTAGCGGAATTAATTTCTCGGGTTTCTGGCGAGTCGGCATTTGGACGCGGCCTCCGAGCCTTGAAAGTATAACTTTCAACCAGTGGTGCCCCGACCAGAGAGGGGGGGGGATTGAAAAATTAAAGATCGTCTACTTTTTACTGAAGGGCTCGGACAGCCAGTCCACACGGCGCCCACGACTCTTCAGACATACAAGCCCCGAAAAACAACCTCCGACAACCCAAGGGGGGTTTCGCCTGTGCACGCTCGCTACTATCCTTTTTCGGTCTTTGATTTTCAGTCATTACTTCTATCCCCGTCTCTGTTGGTTGTGCAGTGAGGGAGGGGGCGGCTAACTCTCTCATTTGACATCTGCAAAGAAGAGTAGAGATGGTACGGGTTGGATGCAAACGGAGCCAAGGGTGCACGTTCTTCTGCTAACTCTGAGGGCAGTATTCTCTCTCTCTCTAGCCGGTGGAGTTTCGATTCGAATCTCAATGTCTCGGTAAGCGGCCCATTTCAGCCCCGTGGGGAGAGAGATATCACGGAAAAGGGGATGGAGGGGACAGACAAACAGACAGACATATAGATAGATAGATAGATAGATAAATAGATATATAGACGGAGAGAGAGAGAGATAGAGGTGGAGAGAGGGGAAAGGAGAGAGAAAGAGAGAGGTTTGGATACAGAATGGGGGAACAAGTGAGATGGCTACTCGAAAGATTGCACCAGCTGTCTGTCACAAAAAAGCCACCGGGTTGAGAGTGGCAATTTGCCGCGCTCTGCCGATCAGCGTTTCACGGTCCTTTGCAATGCCACGGGACGCTCTGATCCCGTCGTTCATCAAAAGAGGCCCCACTCTTGCTCCCCCCATCTATCCCTCTCCCTCCTCCTCCCCTGCCCTTTCTTACAATCAGAACGAGAGGGGGAGGAAGCTGGGCGGAGGGGGCCCCCTAAACGGCGAAAAGAAAAGGGGGTAGACTATAGATGAGCAGTGAGCGCCGGAGACATCTCTTATCTGGGCTCTCTGCACCCAGCTACGGGCAGAGAGCTAGCCCCCTCGATGACGCGTCGCATGTCAGACACCGCCTTCGCGTTCACCCCCTCCTTTTGTGCGTTTTGTGCGCGTCGGGTGCGAGCGGGCTGGCGGTCTGGCAGGCAGGCGGGCGGGGCGGACAGGAGGAGGGAAGTGGATCCGACGGAGACGCACGGTGCTAGCCAAAAGAGTGTAAAATAGTCCGTGGGGAAATCGGCAGGCGCGAGATTGATTCCGAACGCTTCTCCGCCCCCCTCCTGTCCTCCTCCTCCTCCTCCTCTCTCTCTGTCGGTCAGGCCCTCTCTCTCTATCCCCCCTCTCTCTCTCTCTGTCGGTCATGGCCCCCTTCTCTCTCTCTTCCCCACCCGCTCTCTCTCTCTTTCTCCCCATCTCCCTGTCTATCTCTCTCTCTCTCTCTCCCTTTCCCATTCCTCAAAGCTCGCCCTAGATAACGGGGAAGCTTCAAGTAGGCCCGCGGAATTAAATCGTCGTGAATTGACCATCATGTACGCCAGATTTGCCGCATTAATATTTGATCCGATATGTGGGAGGCGGGGTGAGCGAGCAAGCTAGAAAGGGGGAGTGAGTGAGAGTGAGAGTGTGAGCCAGAGAACTAGGGAAAGAAAGAGAGAGGCAGAGAGAAAGACGGGTAGAGAGACAGAGAGAGTTTGAGAGAAAGGGGGTGTAGAGAGGGTGAAAGAGAGACAGATAGAGTGACAGTCAGACAGAGAAAGGTAGAGCGACGGAGAGTGAGAGAGGAGAGGGTTTGTGAAGGACAGGCAGAGAAAGAGAATGACGTTGAGCGGGAAACACAAAGGGAGATGGAAGAGAGAAAGAAAAAGACGAACAAAACAGACATATAGACAGAGACAGAGCCAGAGCCAGCGGTATACGGAGACACGGAATGGCGTTGCGACGTTGAGGCGGAGAGACAAAGAGAAAGAGGACGAGACAGAGGCACACACGGAGACGGAGCAACAGCGAGTTGGCGAGATACACGCTGCCAACGTATCCCCCCCCCACACTCCTTCAGAATGACAACATGGCCCGTGCGGTTGCTGGAGGGATACGACCCCATGGTGAACAACCGTCCGTCCTATACCATAGAATGATGAGACAGGGCCATGTTGCGGTCTAAATCACGCCACGCGTGCTGGATGAAGGAAAGATCAAGAAAGGGGAGAGGGGGAAAAAGCCAAAGGAAGAAAGGAGGAAAAAAAAACCTCGAGCAACCATAATCTTCATTAGCGGTCTCAAACTACAACTGGAAATCTAATTTTGACCGGGCGGGACGGGAGAGAAGAGGAAATAAAGGGGATGGGGGGGGGTTAAGGAAAGGAGAGGGTGTATGAGCGGCGAGCAACAGAGACAGGCGAATGAACTAGGGAGGGAACACCGATCGTACAAAGCACCCACAAGCTATTATATGGTGTAAAGATGGGATTGGATGGGGTGTGGGAAGGGGGATGGGGAATGGTACACGGTCCCGTGTGGGCAGGCCCACTACCGTCACCGCAGAGAGGAGTGGGCATAGGGGAGAGGCGGGAGATAGAGGGAGAAAGGGTGAAAGACGGAGAGTGAGAGAGGGGAAAAAAGAGTGAGATATGGGGAGGGAGAGAGAGGGGGGAGAGAGGAGAGGGGTGGGGATAGAGAGAGGGGGAAGAGAAGGAGGGAGGGGAAAGAGTGAGAGAGAAAGACCGAGAGCGAGAGAGAGGGAGAGAGAGGAGAAGAGAGAGAGAGGGATAGAGAGAGGGAGAGAGAGGGGGAGAGAGAGAGAGAGAGGGGGGACGGAGAGGAGGGAGGGAGAGACAGAGGGAGAGAGAGGGGAGAGAGAGGGGAGAGGGAGAGAGAGAGGGGAGAGGGAGAGAGAGGGAGAGAGAGAGAGAGGGGGAGATAGAGAGTGAGAGAGAGAGAGAGAGAGAGAGAGGAATCGGCTGGCTCAGTGAGTTGAGAGTAGAGGGGAACGTTCAATGCCGAGTCGGCCTCCTGGGAAGTGTTTAATTCTCCGTAAACATGCAGAGGGACAGGGCAAAGAGGAAACTGCGTTATCGACAGGTTATGCTAAATAGCTGGACGAGCATCGCACAGAAGGGACAGAGGAGAGAGGTCGACGGAGACCCCTCTCATTTCGCATTTTGAAGGGAAAGAGTGAGAATGGGAGTGAGACAGTGAAAGGGGGATAGAAAAACGAAGAGACACATAGAGAGAAATACAGAGAGGGAGTCAGACAGAAAGACCGAAAGAGACAGAGATAGTCGGAAACACATAGAGATACGGGGATTAAGACAGCAATAGAGACGGACAGACAAACAGAGGAAGACATAACAGAGGAAGACATAGCAGAGGCAGGGACATACAGACAATGATAGGGATAGATAGATAGAGATAAAAGGACACACGTATAGAGAGACACAGAGAGAGTCAGGGACACAGACAAAAGCATACATACAATGGTAAAAAAAGACTGAGAGAGAGAGGTGGAGAAGGAGGGAGAGTGAGAGAGAGAGAGAGAATCAGAGACAGACAGATACATACATGAAATGGTAAAAAAAAAGAGATAGAGCAAACGACAGAAGGACAGAGAGACAAAATGACAGAGAGAGATAGAGGGGGTGAGAGAGACAGAAAGGGGGAGAGAGAGAGAGAGGGAGAGAGAGAGAAAGATAGAGAGAGATAGTGGAAGGGGGAGAGGGGGAGAGAGGGGAGAAAGAGAAAGATGGCGGTGAATGGGCGATAGACGGACGGAACGAGACGGTGGATTGTAGAAGATCCCGCAAGGACCGCAGGATAAATAGAGGTCCACGCGTTGGCAGTGCACACTACACCGAGTCCAGATACTCGCTCTACCGTGTCCTGTCCAGTGGGAAAACGGGGTGAATAAAGAAAAGGCCCCCCAAAACACACCGGGAATCCACTAATGGAGCATTCGTACCAGCAACCTCCCAGATAAAAAAGACAAAGAGACGCGGGAAATCTCATGAGATGGCCGAGAAAAACAATCGCTGCCAACCGGGCATGGAGGAGGGCGGGAAGGACATTCAGCGAATCTGACTGCTGGGGGAGAGCGATGGGAAAAAAAGGTTCACCGTGAAATAGAACTCGTGGTTTGGCCAATATAATATGAATATTATTGTGAATGACGGCGGAAAGACAAGACATCAGTTTGGGATATTCATTTGTGATTCAGTTCGTAATGAATTGGGTGACAGTGTTTGGCGAAAACAGAGCTGAGTGGCAGAATGAATTATTACGGCGTCCGCTGGTGGACGGCGCTCGGAGCACCGGGAGGCAGGACTAAATTATGCCCGGGGTTCCGGGTCGCTCGGGTGGAGAGAGGAGCCTCTCAAAGTCCCCAAAGTCGGAACGAATTAGCCGCGTATGATATCGGTTTTATTGGGGGCGCTATCACCGTCGTGTAAATCATTCTGGCTATCATGTTTCATCAACGTCGTGGTCGTCGTAATCTCCCTTATCGTCGTCATCATCCCCCCATGCTAATCATCCTCATCATCCTTCCTATCCGCATCATCCACGTCATCCACATCATCCACATCATTCACATCATCCACATCATCCACATCATCCACGTCATCCACGTCATCCACATCATCCACATCATCCACATCATTCACATCATCCACATCACCACATCATCCACGTCATCCACATCATCCACATCATCCACATCATCCTTCCTATCCGCATCATTCACATCATCCACATCATCCACATCATCCACATCATCCTCATCATCCACATTATCATCATCATCCACATCATCCACATCATCCACATCATCCTCATCATCCACGTTATCATTATCATCATCATCATCATCATCCACATCATCCACATCATCCTCATCATCCACATCATCCACATCATCCTCATCATCCACATCATCCACATCATCATCATCATCCACATCATCCGCATCATTCACATCATCCACATCATCCACATCATCCACATCATCCTCATCATCCACATTATCATCATCATCCACATCATCCACATCATCCACATCATCCACATCATCCACATCATCCACATCATCCTCATCATCCACATCATCATCATCATCATCCACATCATCCGCATCATTCACATCATCCACATCATCCACATCATCCACATCATCCTCATCATCCACATTATCATCATCATCCACATCATCCACATCATCCACATCATCCTCATCATCCATGTTATCATTATCATCATCATCATCATCATCCACATCATCCACATCATCCTCATCATCCACATCATCCACATCATCATCATCATCCACATCATCCGCATCATTCACATCATCCACATCATCCACATCATCCACATCATCCGCATCATCCACATCATCCACATCATCCACATCATCCACATCATCCACATCATCCACATCATCATCATCATCCACATTATCATCATCATCATCATCCACATCATCCACATCATCCACATCATCCACATCATCCACATCATCCACATCATCCTCATCATCATCATCATCCACATTATCATCATCATCATCATCATCATCCACATCATCCACATCATCCACATCATTCACATCATCCACATCATCCACATCATCCTATCATCCACATCATCCACATCATCCTCATCATCAACATCATCCACACCACCCTCGTTATCCTCATCAATCAAATCATCCACATCATCCACATCATCCACATCATCCACACCATCCACATCATTCACATCATCCACATCATCCACATCATCCACATCATCCTATCATCCACATCATTCACATCATCCACATCATCCACATCATCCACATCATCCTATCATCCACATCATCCACATCATCCACATCATCCTCATCATTCACATCATCCACATCATCCTATCATCCACATCATTCACATCATCCACATCATCCACATCATCCACATCATCCTATCATCCACATCATCCACATCATCCACATCATCCTCATCATCAACATCATCCACACCACCCTCGTTATCCTCATCAATCAAATCATCCACATCATCCTCTTCAATCTCATTCTCCGTATCCTCGCCATTTTCCTAACAGCAACCGCAATATTATCAACCACTGTCGACAGAATATTGTTATCGCCACCATCAGGGTCGCAATCAACAGCCTGACCATCACCACAATCGCCACCACTACCGCCATTACCACCACTACCATCACCATTAAGAGGAGACGGCTGCCTCTAACTGCCCATTGATTGCTCCTAATTAACAAGGACCACGTGGCAACGACTCCCCAGTGCCTGCAATAGTACGCCCACCATTTCCAATCAACAGACTCTCCTCTATACAACCCCAGCTCATCAGCCCCAAACCTCCCCTGTCCTTCCCTTCCCTCGCCTTTCCCACAATGATTCGTATGTGCCGGCTCGCAGACGTGTAAATACAAAATGGGCTTCTTTCATTTGAGCAGTGCTGATAGAGAAAACATGATGGAGCGAGAGGATGATATAGAGCAGGGGAGAGAGAGAGAGAGATGGGGATTGAGAGAGAGAGGTGGGGATTGGGAGAGAGGTGGGGAGATAGATAGAGTGAGAGAGAAAGAGAGAGAGACAACCACAGAGAGAGGTGGAGAGAGAGCTGGGAAGAGAGGACAGAGGGGTGGGATGGAGGGGTGGGATGGAGGGAGGGAGGGAGAGAGAGAGCAAGAGAGAGTGGGGAAGAGGTGGCTTACTGTCTGAGGGACCGGGTGACGTGGAGTAGTAGGGTGGGAGCCAACAATCCCAGGGCCCCAACCAAGACACGAACACCTGTGCTATCACAACCAAATTACCAAGCTTTTGTGTGGCGCAAAACTTGCCGGAGATCCCCCCTCTCTCTCTATTCCGTCGGTGTTTGATTAACAAGATTCCATTATTCGGCCGGGAATTTGACAAGGGCGTGAAGGGGGAAGGGGGGACAGAGAGAGAGAGAGTGAGCGTGGCTTTGTCCGATTGTTAAACCACGAGAGGAAGTAAAGAGAGAATGAGAGAGGGAGGGGAGGTTAGGGGAACATTCTGTAATGAAGTTGCATGGACTCAGCTCATCTAACTTAACAAAAAACCTGTTTTTCCATCACGCCAAAGCGTTTTAGGTTACTCATTCCTCCTTGCTCATTCTCGCTGGTTAGTTATGCGCAGGGTCAGACATGATTGGGCCTTGATTGGGCAAAAAAAATTAAAAACTAGAAATACCACTGGACTGTGGCAAGGTCAACCATGCCACGTTGACTCCCTCGTGAACGAAAAGAACAAACAAGACGAGAAACGGGCAGACTTTTAAAGCGACTCTTTGACGGTCGGAAGGCTGGGGGAGGAGGGGTACAGAAACAACAGAGCGAATATCCAGCGTGCCCCTTTAAAATGGACGGGAGAAACACACATTCGTGTTTGGATGAAAACAATTTGTGGCCGTGTTTCGTTCGGCTCAACCCGACAAGGGCTAGCACACGTAATTACCCCGATGTTACCGTATTTAGAAGAAGGTAATGCATGGGCTTGTCGCCGCCCTGGCGTCCTGGCCATGCAGCTTCCAGAAGTCAACCGCGTCAATCTCATTTGGAGCGGGAGAGGATCTTTTTAAAGCGGCCCACACCTTGCCCTTTGTCCGGGGTGTGAAATTTTAATAGCAGCTCAATAAGTAGATCCCGAATTCAATTATGCTCCCCAACGGCTGTGCGTTAAAGCGGCGGTACTGACCATAAAGGACGGGGATGAGAGGCGGTTCACGAACTCTTATCTGTGCCCTCTCTCTCTCTTTTTTTTTCTCTCTCTCCCTTCATCTCTCTCTCTCTCTTCCACTCCCTCTCTCACTCTCTCTCTTCCTCTCCCTATCTCTCCCTCTCTTTTGCTCTCTCTTTCCCACTCTCTCTTCCTCTCTCTCTCTGTCTTTCTCTCTGTCAATCGAACGAAGACGAGCAAGGGGAAAAGGAGGAAGATCGCTCAGGATGGCCCGCCGTGGGATTCACAGCCATCGAGCGGAGGGGGGGGGGGCTGGTGGACGACAGTGAATAGAGGGGCTTCGCTGATCCGATTAAGCCCCATTCTTCCGAGGGAGAAGGAGAGAGGGGAGGGGTTCTTTGAAAGAAAGAAAGATTGGGGTCGGGGTGAACACTTGCGGGTCCGGGCAAAGGCAACTAAAAACAAAAACACGATTATCTGCTTGGTCAGTCGATCTTTATCGTACAGTGCAAGAGAAAGAGAAAAAAAGACAGCTCGGTTTAACACCTGGACCGCGTTTAAGTGTTGACAATCAAGGGAAGCCCAAAGGGAGTATTGAGAGAGAGAGGGAGAGAGAGAGAGAGAGAGAGAGAGAGAGAGAGAGAGAGAGAGGAGGAGGAGGAGGAGGAGGAGGAGGGGAGTAAGGGGAAAGAGGAACAGAGGGGGTGTAATAAGCCAAGTACGTCCGATTCACACCTAGAAAATTAAATAAAAACGTTTGACGAAAGCCGATACGTGATTCTCTTTAAAGCATCTCTCAGTAGGGACAAGAGGGGTGGAGAGGAAGACAAAGAGAAAAAAGGGAGAACAATTTTTTTCGGCAATGTTTCGGGGAGGGCAGCACCTCGCTCTCTCTCTCTCTCTCTTTCCCCGTCGACTTCGCCCAAGGAAGTTGGGCGCTGATTGTGGACACGGACTCTCCTTGTACCACTATGCATGGAGTTCCATGCTCTATGCTTGTAAACACGTTCCCGAGCCCACAGAACGGCAAGCAGGCTCAGTTTGGTGTGATGACGGGATGACGGGGAAAAGGGGGGGGGGGTGCTGACGGAGTCTCGCACCCACTGAAAAGATCAATGGCTAAAGTCGCTATGTCAACATGGCCGAGCAGTTTTCACATGTTTGTGTTCCGTTTGGCACAGTGAGGGTCGTCGTCTCAGATAGCCCCGTACAGTGCAAGCAGTAAAGAGAAAAGCTACAAATCATACGAGACTATAGGTTAGTCCGCTGATCATTGTAGTGGACACTTGTTTTAATCTGTATAGTCGTACTTAGTCTAAGTGAACAAATAACTAGAGATCTTTCTCGACTCGAACAATGAGTTTTAGCAGTTTATCAGCGATAGCATCTCGACATCTCGACCGTATAATAGTGTGCTCCCGTTTTACGTTATAATACACCCGAATGTTCCAAGCATCATCATCTGTCTCTGACCTGGTTTTTTTTTCTCGTGAGAATCAGACATCAAATTTAGCGTGAATGTTTCTCAGAATTTTCGAGTCAACGCGTCGTTTTGTCTGGCATAGCACAGCGGCGTGGGTTGATATTCATGTATAGTCCTGGGCACTCTAGTGCCGGCCAGGCACTCACGGTCAATGTGCGGCGCTAATAGTGAGGGGAGAGAGAGAGGGGGAGAGAGGGGGGAGAGAGGGAGAGAGAGAGGGAGAGAGGGAGAGAGAGGGAGAGAGTGGGAGAGAGAGAGAGAGAGAGGGAGAGAGAGAGAGAGAGAGAGAGAGGGTGGGTGATGAGGCCTGTTTACCGTACAGTCTACGCGGGCATTAGGTCATGTTTAATTCCACTCAAGTACCGTCCGTAAGCAGATAT
The DNA here is from genome assembly GCA_949987565.1 of Luidia sarsii. Taxonomy (NCBI): domain Eukaryota; kingdom Metazoa; phylum Echinodermata; class Asteroidea; order Paxillosida; family Luidiidae; genus Luidia; species Luidia sarsii. The sequence continues at coordinate 18,465,704 of OX465114.1, read as the reverse complement.
AGCATAAGTGGTTCTTCAACCGATGGTGCTTGCTCGCCCGTTTACAGTATGTATGTACACCGTTCGGTGAGCAGAAGACGACAGCCTTGGATCTCTCGCTCTCGACACCCCCCCCCCTCCTCCTCTCTCTCTCTCTTCATCTCTCCCCTCCCCACCTCTTTCCCCTTCCCACCTCTTTCCCTTCCCCACCTCTCTCCCTCCCCCCTCTCTCTTTCCCTCTCTCTCTCCCTTTCTCTCTCTTTTTCTCTCTCTCTCTTTCTCTCTCTCTCTCTTTCTCTCTCCATCTCTCCCCTCCCCACCTCTCTCTCTCTTGTGTACGTTAACCATACATTAGCCGATGGCTCTATATATTTAGCCTCGACTATTGGTGAGCAATCTGCCTGTGCACGGTGGTATTAGATAATAGCCACCGACCTCACCCCCACCCCTTAACGATATCGAAAACCGTGAATTGGAGGCCACGCTGTTGACTAAACATGCGCACCTACAAACTATTAACAGCATTTGATGCAATTAACCCGGCAATGCATTACCCCAATCCCCCGCTCATCAACCCACAGGAAGCATCAGTGGAAATGAAGAGAGTGTCTCGGATAATGTGTTTATTTTCCACGTCGACTCCCAGACGGCTGCGGAAAAAAAAGACGCCGGGAGAAATCTATTTTCAATTTTCCCCCTTTTTTTTTTTTTACTTTCTTTCAATGAGCCACCCCTTGAATACGGGAATATGATTAATGAAACAAGTCATTCCACTCGGAATTAATTGTCAGTGACAGGTAGAGAATGCTTGACCCATTATCGCGGCCGACCGCCACTCCCCACTCCCCTCCCTAAACCAAACTGTCAATCACTCATTTGCATTCGGCCAGGCTCACCAATTATTATTGTGTTCCCCTCCATCAGGCGAACGTCGTGCGGCCACAAATCAAGCCGTTAAAATACAATTCGTGCAAAATTAATTGCCAGCGACAAACTGCTAATCTGGCCTGCTAAATGCTGACGGGGAACGCCATAAGTACAGATGGGACAGCCTTGTGGTTGAAAGAGGAGGAGAGAGAGGGGGAAGGGGGAGGGGGAGAGAGAAGGGGAGAGAAAGAGAGACAGGGATAAAGCGAGAGGGGAGAGAGAGAGAGACGGGAGAGATAGAATGGGAGAGGGGAGGGAGAGAGAGAGAGAGAGAGAGAGAGAGAGAGAGAGAGAGAGAGAGAGAGAGGGGGGAGAGAAAAATGATGAAGAGATGAAGAGAGAGAGGAGAGAGAGGGACGCAGACAGAGGGAGACAGATACGTACAGACGTGAGATAGAAAGAGATAGTGTGATATAATACAGCTTTCATCTCCGTATTCTAAATGAATGTGTTGATCAACTTTAAGAACAGAGATAATGGAGGAAACGGGAAATGTCGGTTTGCCAGTAGATGGAGAGTGTTTGCGATGATGACACGCGGCTAAACGCGTCCTGAGTGGCCGCAAATTGACGGCATTACGACGGGGCAGCGTCGGCGGGCTAACTGGCTTACGCCCGGGTGGGATTAGATACCCTTTTGGCTGCCCGTGTCGAGTGTGCCCACTGCCCGCCTGAAGATAGCGAGCAGCGATGAGACAGTGGAGAAAAAAAAACACAGTCGAAAGAGAGAGAGAGGTGGAGGGAGGGAGAAAGATAGGTGGAAAGAGATAGAGAGAGAGGTGGAGAGAGGAAGAGGGTGGGAAGGAGAGAAAGGGGGAGAGATGGGGAGAGGCAGAGGAAGAGAGGGGAGGGGCGGGGAGAGAGATTGAGAGAGTACCAGTTGCGTAGGAAATCCCTGAATTAATCAGTCTTATCGAGAGAGCCGCGGATAGCCCCAGACAAACATGGCGACAACTGCTCTCGCTTATGTGTATAGGCAATCGCGAAAATGGAACCCGCGGGTTGCACTCTGCCCAAAAGGAAAAAAAATCCTCAGACCGGTTGAAATTAATCATTACTCGGCGTGCGTCGACGAATCGGGGAAGATTCTCGCCGCGTTCTGACCCTCAGTTAATTGCTGCGTCATTGCTCTGAAGCCGGCCAGAAGAATAATGATTGACTCGATTATCAACTGACTGATCCATCAATTCGATTCATCATTAATTCCCCCCAAAAAAAAAAAAAAAAAAATTACAGAGCCTGACGATTAAATTCTAGCAGGACCTTTCTCAAAGGCACCATTAATGTTGCTAGCGGTCAAAAATTATGTTCCCGATATACAATTGTCATTAGCCAAAATGTCATTAATATTCTAACCTAATTCACAAGATCGCTCTGTAGTAGATACTTTGTCGGAGCCCTAAGAACAACTGGGAATCGATTGTCGACAGGCAATCCTACAGAGATGACAATTGGACGACGCTCAGGAATCGGTGGGTATTAAAAACAACACAAGGTAAATAAAACCAGAGAAGTCGGTTTCTTGTCTCCTTTTCTACACACTGAAGGTGGAGATGGCGCACTTAACTACGACGCGGTCACACTATATAATACCCCATGAACATAGTGGATTTAAACGCGACGTGCTTCGACAGATTTTGAGTAATCTGCAACTCTCTTTTATCACTTGTGATAAAAACAAGCCACTGTTCGAAGGCGATGATACATATTTTATAGAGCTACTACGGGATTTATTTAGGTTCGTATGGTGTTTCGGGGTACGAGGCATGTGGAGTTTACCGTAAAAACGATGGGCACAATCGCTCGCCCCAAACTTGTTTTCATCGGACACGATGGGAATTTGTAATTGACTTTGTTCAGCATCATCTGACGGTTAGGCTTTATTGACCTATTGGCAGTTTGATATTTGGACTAGCGTCGGTCAAAGATTGCCCAGTGCGGGGGAAATGGGTCGTCTTCGAAGGCACCAATGCACACTTGAATGCAAAGCTATAACGATTTCGGTCGAAACAGAATCCATACATTTACTCCACGTGTAATTAACACTGTATGCGCAGTGCTGTACACGAATTGATGATTAGAGAAAACACTGGCAGTTAGTTGGGAGGGAAAAGTACGGTACACGTTGAAAACCATTATATATACACACGAGTTCGTAAACTGTTTGCAGACCGTCTGAAGTCTGTATTAGAAGGTTGCCGATACACGGTATGACTACAAAACAGAAGAGGGTTTGGACTTACCTTCCGGGAAGAGGGCCCTCATCTTGAGGTAGCTGGTGGTCAGACGAATGATGGAAGCCTTGTCCAGCTGCGTGGTGATGGCCGATGGCAGCGGCAAGAGTTTAGCCAACTCAAAGAACTCGGCGTTCTCCTTTTCGCGCCGCGTGCGAGCAGCGTTCTTAGATTTCTCCTTCATGTTGTCGAATCTGGGCACGATTGAGGGGAGAGGGAGCGAGTGGGGGAGCGAGATTGAATATTCAAGGCAGAGAAGGCGAACAAGAGTAGGAGGAGAGGAGAGGAGGGGGGTTCCTGGTGAATCACGGGAGCACTAGTGGAAATGTACAGGCTGGGGAATATTTCACACGGTCAAGTGTGAAGATGTCGTCTGCCACCGAATCCGCATGTTATAGGACCCTCCGTCTCAGCACCCTCTTCACGAAAGAGACAGAGGGCGAGGGAGGGAGCGAAGGGAGGAGAGATCGACTTTCCTCGGTCTTTATGACGATAATCGGAGAGAAAGAGACGGTGATATAGAGAGCGCTTCGGCACAGTCCAAACGACGGTGCTGCGTGGAGGTGGGAGGCCACACTCGGCGGAGACTGCGGGATTCTTTGCCCGAGAGTGCGGACGTAGAATGACCGGGGATCGATAGTCGGGGAGGCCACTGTGCTCACGGGAAAATAGTGTGCCAGCTCCTGTGGTCCGACACCGTAGCAGAGTCCAGCTGACACCAGTCCGTAGTCGTTTCTTCAAAAAAATCAAATGAAAATGCACTGCGTCATACCGGAGATAGGTGGGTGTAGACGAGTCAGTTGAACGAAGGTTCAAATTTCTCCTCTCTACCTCGACGGATGATCCACGGCGTATGAAAATTCTGGTCCGTGTTGATTTGGGCTTTTAATCCCCTTCCTCGTCTCGTTGTCCTGGATTTCTGTCACCGGGGTTAACTGTTCCCTGTTGCTGTTTTTTTTTCTTCCCGCCGACTCCCCTCTAGGATAAAAACAACAACTCGCCGTTCACAGACCCGTGAAACGCGAACCGAGTGCATGGGAGATGGCGTTGGCCTCCCGATTAGCAGGCCACGGTGCGTCCGTTGGGGTTGGTTGGTAGGTAGGGGTGTGGTGTGAGTCTGCGTGTCTGGTCGGGGTGTGTGTGTGTGGTTCCTGACGAGCAACGCTGGGTCGACGACGGCGAGAGGGCCGGGGCTAGGGCCAGCCTACCAGCGGGGATTTATCAAGCGGAGGGAGGGAGGGAGAGAGCCTCGGTGCAGACGGCCGGTCGGAGTCGAGGGACCTCGACAGATCTCCACTACCTCCGTAACGCACCCACCCTGACCACCAGCCCGGGGTGCACACACTCAGCGAAAAACCGCAGCGCTGGGCCCGTGGAATACGGTGCACGCACCGCTTCCCAGCCTATATACTTGCCGCACCGTATCCACGCACTGTGAGTTCCTCTGTCACCACAACTACCACCTCCTCCTCCTGCCTTCTTCTCGGCCCGTCCTCTCCAAAAAAAGCAAAAGCGAAAAACTGGCTATCTCTCGTTGCTCTTTGTGACTTACTTTCCTCACTCCGGGATAATCAGCAAGATGCCAACCTGACGAATCGCGCACGAGCGGGTTGTCCTCGTTTTTGTTTTGTTTTTTTTCTTCCGCAAGTCTCACCGTAGTTAGATCATAAACAAAACTCCTCTCTCGTGTGCGGTCGTGCACTGGGCTGTGTGGGAGGTGAGACTGGGGTGAACGGTAGGCTGGAGCGGTCCGCTGCTAGGCTTCCGCTGAGCGGTGGGGGTGAGAGGGGGGTGACAGCGCTTGCGTCCGAACACGGCTGAGGCGTGAGCGAGACCGGTGGCTGTTACGAGTGGAGCCCACGCCGAATCCGCTGCCGATGCCGTGGCTTCTTGTCGCCCACTGGAGCCAGCCCCGTGCGCTGCGGGGCCGTGTAGAATGTACGTGCGCGAGCCGCCCTACCGTATAGCCGCGGATTAATCATAGCGCTTCAATGCGTCATGCATGGCAGAGCATTGCCTATAAATATAACATCGAACTTCACTTCTCGCGTGTCAATCAGGGACGGTATAGGGTTCGTGTGTGGGCTGTTTCTCCCACCCTTTTTCTCCCTCGTTCTTTGCCAACCCACACTTTACTTCTCACGTTGACACTTATGTTTTCAAGAACTAAATTTTGCAGAGATCCACCTCTTTGTGCGTGAGGTGATTTTTTTTTATCTTTTTCGTAACGATGTCGGACGAGTTGTCGAGCTATGAAGTAAAACAGCACCGATGGAATAGTCAAACTTCCTGCCGTCCTTGCCGGAGTTTGGCCGGTGGGTGGTTGATGGGTGTATTATACAGATAAACAAGAACAACTCCCGGACTACCACCGGTCATGTATTATGGAGGAGGCTGGAGTGTGCCCGGACATGCCAGGGTCTGCTGATGGCTCCGAACCTTGTCTTCTCTGACGGCGTGACTTGTATAAGTAGTGGCCCGCCGGTCAATTTTCCGCCGGAACTTGGTCTCGGACTTTCAGGAGTAGAAGACGACCGGCGAAGACGAAGTCATCAAACATGTTGAAAGAACCCCAAACAGAATGAGGATTGGGTTTTTGGAGTGTTTTTTGTTTGTTTAGATCAAGAGTCGTTTTGGTTTAAATGTTGGCAATCCAAACTGTCGGAGTTAAGCGGTGGTATCCGACGTGGCCGGTCACCGGCGAGTCCTCGCGGATATGGTGGGGGTTCGTCCGGCCTGCTGCGGCCCCATGGTCACGGAGGCGGCCCGAGTCTCTCGTCCCGACATCGCCGGGAGTTCCGCCGGGTATCGCCGTTGTCCTCACCGACCTCCGCCGAGTCTCCGTCGACGGATCCGGCTCTGGTAACACGCGTCCGTCGGCGCTCCCTCTTGATAGTTTTGCGGGAATTCGTCCGGTCTTGTTATTATTTTGTTTTTGTGCACGGAGCTTGCGTGGATGGAGCGAGTGGAGGTGGTACGGAGCTCGATCGAGTCCCGAAAGATGGTGACGTTTTTGGCCACTTGGGGAAATCTTCAAAAAGTAAAGTCGTCCATCTCACCCCCCCCCCCAAAAAAAAATACCAACGCCAAAACAGGTCACACCGCCTATAGCCGTCTTCGTGTCTGAAGCTCTCGACTGTTCCTCCCTCGGTCCGTTCGGATCGCAGGAAATATAACAAAATCACAGGCACATTGGGTATGCGGAACGACGAGAAGAGACATTCAATCGAATAGAAAGAGTCTTGCTTGGCTCGACTAACACGCGGTGGGGATCGCGACCAACCCTCCCGTCCTCAATCGGTGTCGGCGAGACAAACACAGATCAACACTCCACAAATGCAGCCGGTGTGCACATACACGGGCCAGGCGAATTCCCCCGTGGGAAGGGCCGAATAGGACGGAGGAAAAAATATGGAATGAGGAGGGCAGCGACTACGAGATATTACCGACGATTCGACGGTAAGGAAGAAGTAGACGAAGACTACGTCGATAGAAAAAAAACGTGGGGCAAATGAACTAAGAAAAATATGAATAGGATAAATAAATGAACGGGGACTAAGGGAGTTATTGCAGTTGTCAATTGAAACAAGGTGTTGCTGTCGCTTAGTAAAAAAAAAAAAACCGCCGCACGACCAGCGAGATAATCTCTACGGATTTAAGATATGCATCTCACGGAGACGGGCGGTGGAGAGGTGTGGGGAGCAGGCAAGGGTGTAGGATGGGGGTGGAAGAAGGGGGTGAAACACGGGCAGGGGTGACAAGGGCGAGTTGGTATAGTGGTGATGAGGGTGAAGGTGGTGAAGAGGGAGAGATGCGGCAGTGGTGCTAGTGGGTGCGGTGGGTAAGCTAAAGGTTTCCCCGATAACACAGTGAGCAACGGGGCGAGAAATCGGAAGGGTAGACAAGGGGTAAAGAAAAGGGAACGGGGTGGGTGGGTGGGTGGGTGTGTGGAGGGGAGTGGGGTGGTACGAGTTGGTCCACTTACCTTAGTTCCGGCTCGTCCGAGAATTCGCCAACGTGGCAGCCCCGCGACCTAATCAGGCACGCAAAAAAACAAACAGCAAACAAAACGTGAGTATGTATAAGCGAGTTGTCGACGGAGCGTGTACAGGTCAAGTTCCTTCGTTTCCACACGAAGGTGTGCGTGTAGATTTTTTTCCTCTGCCTCCACCACGGCGCGCGCTGTCTCTAGCTCTCTCTCTCTCTCCCTCTTTTTTTTGTCTTTTACTGCCGTGACCGTCCGCGGCCGCTTGTTTCCGAAGATAAGTTGCGATGGAGTGTCATGCATTGATACAGCACGCAGACCCCCAGACGTGTGCAAACCCCGGTCTAGCACTGGGGCGCCCCGCCGAAAAAAAAAATCGTGCGAAGTCACGATCTCTTACCAGCTGAGTGCGGCACAGTTGCCCGTCGTCATAGCCCGGCTTCGGCCCCAGTACAACCCCTTGCAACGCCCAGCGATTCCGACTCGCCAATGTATGCGTCGGCACGGTACGCGGCTGTGGGGAGGAGATGGAGGGTGGTCGGGCGGGGTTTTTTTTTCTTCTTCTTTCACGTCGGTGATTCGTCTCCAGTAAAAAAAGAAAGAATATAAAACAATACCACACACAACCAGAGTGACACGACAGGCTTAGCGCTTTCAAAGAAGAAGAAGAAGTCGAAGAAAAAAAAACCCTGTCCCTTACTTCCAAGTGCACATCAGAACTGCTCAATTTAAAAGCTGGCACGAGAAAGCGTAGCAGACAGACACCTAGAGATGACAGTAGCGTCAACTACTCGTGGCCAGCCATTTAGGGGGCGGTAAAGGTTTCCACTCCCACCCCTTCCTCCTTGTTTTTTCCCCTCTCCCCTTCCAGTTTTTCATGTATTTACATTTTTAGGGGTAATATATATTTTGTTCACCTGGTCCAGCCCTTCTTGTCGCTTGATTTGCGATCCCGACGCTGGGATATCCCGCCGTGAGAGAGAGAGAGCCCTCCCCCAAAAAATATTGATAGAAAGAGAGAAATAGAGAAAGAATCAGCAGAAGAGTTAGTTGTCCGTCAAACGCGCGATGTCACATCAAGTGACTTTGATTGGTCGGTTGTCAAGTAGGGGCGTGACCTGATGGCACCGTCATAATCAACCCCGCTATCTCCTTTCCAGCCGCGGTATTTTTTCCTCTTTCTTGGCCTTTCTCCCCCCCCCCTCCCTCTCTCTCTCTCTCTTCTCTCTCTCTCCTCTCTCTCTCCGCCGCTGCGCAGCGCAGCCCCGTATAGTGAGTGCGGCCAAAGACTTCAACGCCATTGGCCAGTGCGCAGCATCACCGCCGACTGGGGCCGTGCCGTACTAATAAGAATTGATCCTATGCGTCGCTTCGACGGACCGGCCTGCACGTGTTCCGCTGCTGCGCTGAACCTACGGCTATCAGCATGGCCATGAATGGTGCGCGTGGTGTACGGTCGTGTAGGTATACCGCGCCGGCCGGTGTGAGTCTCACTCCATCCAGCCCGGGTGGACATATCAGCAAGACAAACACACACAAAATATGCAAGCACTTCTGTCAAGGAGGCCCAACAGGAGGCGACGAGACTCGCTGGATACTGCCAAGGACCCTCACACTCTCTCTCCAACCCCCTCTCTCATTTCTTTCGGCTATCAAGATATAATCATATGGTATAATGGATTGAGTATTCCCTAAGACGGGCCCAGGCACACAAGAAATTAGGTCCAGTAAGCTACCACCCTTTGTTGGAGGAGTTTATCAAGACAAACACTTTATCTATTCCGTTTGTCTGACTTGTATGGGGGGGGGGCTATTCAAAATGTTTACAATTCTTCCGTAGCGGTTCCATTATGAAAATACGTCCTTTTTACTTCCATTTTTTAAGGGAATCGACAAGCAAGCTTCAGGGATAAGAGATAAGTCTGTGCAGTAATACAAACAATGCTGAAAAATCATAAAGAGATCCAAAAAATGAAACAAAATAAATACAGGAAAAGACTCGCATATTCAGGGAAGGCAATCATTTAAGTAGAAGGGCTGGGTAGCTCAGACGGTGGGAAAAAAATGAAACAGTACATGAGTTGTGAGAAAAATAGCCTCAGGAGTAATATGGTAGGTTTGCGGTGACACCTTGCAAAGTTCTCTTTTGTGAGTATGTACTGTATGTGTGGATCTCAAGAGAACAGGAGGAACTCGACGTTTCGGACAGTATACTCTTTTCGTCTTCAGGAGGATAGCCTAAACAACAAACGAACCAGGAGGTTGTTGAGATATTCTACTTACGCAGTAAGATCGAGACATAATAGGTGGTGTAAACCAAGTGTGAACAATTATAGAAACAACGTCGGCGTGACAAAGTATGATTCATTTCATCTCGCATTTTGTTATCAGGAGTTCACAAAATGCAAACGTTGAGATACACTCTTGCTCATGAAGTTGGACAAGTCTTAATCTTAGATGCATCACCCTGTTTATCGCTATTTGGTTTCCATTCTTGACATAGAAATAGAATAGACTGATCAAAAAAGCTTTGAGGAGAATTCAATCTACCAAAAACAAATCACATTTTCATAATAATTATAGGTGAAGAGGTGGGACAAAATCCATCTTTTACGAAGGAACGTAGACTGCAATAAGAGTATCGACAAAGGATTTCATAAAGTGTTACCGAACGATGCATCGTCACTCAACTTACGATGGATAGCCCATTGTACGTTATGATAGGCCATATGGCTTCTGTGCACGGCTGATTGTCTCGTGATTGATCGTAAGTTACGATAGGTTTGATGAAACTGATCACAGATAAGACAGAGTGACGCGCCTCTGACGGATAATCCAAAATGCCAAATGAACACTATCTATATGTTGTTACATAATACGCGAGCTGAAATCATGCCGTTGGGTTTCAGGTAAAGATGGACAATGACTGCCGTGGAGACGCACAAAATGACTGGTTTGTGTAGATGCTTATTAAAAGAAACAAAGAACGTATGCCGGCCAGAATCAAAGTAGCCATAAGTGATCAAGGTTATTCCCGATAATGAGCGAGTATCACCAGTGGGAAATGGAAAGAGGTATCGTCTGGGTGTGTGGTGCATACAATGCGGCAACCATGTTCCTACTTGGGAACCATCAACCCACATAGTACGAGTCGGTATATTGACTACAACACTATCCATTTCCCTGATCGGCGTACCATCGCCTTGACATAGACTTGGGCAAAGGGCCACGTCCTATTTAACCACTGGCACTTCAAAGCTTCCGATAAGGATCGCATCTCGTAACAGAAACCGCTCACTGCTCCTTATATTAAGTCCTCTTACAAGGGCGCCATCATTGTCCGTACTCGGGTAGTACACGCATGCGCGGTAGCCCCAGCTGGGAGTGAAACCTTCATGTGCCGTTGGTACGCTATACGAACTTGTTTTAAAGAGAAACAAGAGTCATCGTCAATGCTGTCTTATTTCATATCAATTTGGGTCAAGATCGATCGAAATTGCATTTGCCGAGCGATTTTGTTTCCATTGTGCATTCCGCCGAGTGGCATATTGAGTTCAGATTGCGAGAGAAAGCGGAGGAAGAGGAGAATTTCGCATCGAGATTTTGGGTGATTTTTTTGTCTTGAATCGCCAGTGGGTAGATATAGCCAGACCGCATATGCTACCGTACAGTCCCGGCGTGGAGTGCCAACTAACAACACATTAGAGAGAGATTGCTTGACTCGTCTTGTCTCGTCTCGTCTCGTCTCGTCCTGTCTGACTGACTGTCGACATGACGGAGGACACGAGGAGCAATTGGGGTCAAAGCTGCGTCACACGAGATGCGCGGCCCCTCCGTGTTCATCGGGCTGTGAGCCCATGTCACATCGATCGGTTCGAGCGGACTCCTCGTGGAAAGAGGGAGGAATGGGAAGGGGAAAGGAGGGAGCGAGGGAGAGAAAGAAAGAATAAAAGAGAGACTGAGATAGAGAGGAGGAGAGCGAGGTGGAAGGAGAGTGGGGAGAGGGAGAGAGGGATAGAGAAAGAGAGGCAGACCGGCAGACAGAGACAGGTAGGAAAATAGAGACAGGGACAGAGGCAGAGAAGCCAAGAGGAAGGGGAGGTGAGGGGAAAAACTGCGAGACGGGGGAGGGGTACATGAGAGGAGAGGGGAGGGAAGGGGAGGGGAGGGGAGGGGAGGGGAGGGGAGGGGAGGGGAGGGGAGGGGAGGGGAGGGAAGAGGAGAGGAGAGGAGAGGGGAGGAGAGGAGAGGAGAGGAGAGGAGAGGAGAGGAGAGGAGAGGAGAGGAGAGGAGAGGAGAGGAGAGGAGAGGAGAGGAGAGGAGAGGAGAGGAGAGGAGAGGAGAGGAGAGGAGAGGAGAGGAGAGGAGAGGAGAGGAGAGGAGAGGAGAGGAGAGGAGAGGAGAGGAGAGGAGAGGAGAGGAGAGGAGAGGAGAGGAGAGGAGAGGAGAGGAGAGGAGAGGAGAGGAGAGGAGAGGAGAGGAGAGGAGAGGAGAGGAGAGGAGAGGAGAGGAGAGGAGAGGAGAGGAGAGGAGAGGAGAGGAGAGGAGAGGAGAGGAGAGGAGAGGAGAGGAGAGGAGAGGAGAGGAGAGGAGAGGAGAGGAGAGGAGAGGAGAGGAGAGGAGAGGAGAGGAGAGGAGAGGAGAGGAGAGGAGAGGAGAGGAGAGGAGAGGAGAGGATCAGGAGAGGAGAGGAGAGGAGAGGATCAGGAGAGGGGAGGAGAGGACAGGAGAGGACAGCAGAGGACAGGACAGGACAGGACAGAACAGGAGAGGAGAGGACAGGACAGGACAGGACATTTGAGGACAGGAGAAGAGAGGGCAGTAGAGGAGAGGACAGGTGAGGAGACCAGAGAGAGGAGATAAGCGGAGGGGTCCACGCGCAAACGGTGTCTCCTCTGTCCCCGTTCATCACGCTGAAATACACCGACTAAAAAGAGGTCCAAGGAGAGGAAAGATGAAGGAAAGGAGGCTATGACTAGGGGTTCGAGAGGCGGAGAATCACAAGTAGGCAGTTGAAATTATCAAATCAAGAAAAAGGGAGAGAGAGAGAGAGAGAGTGAGAAGAATTCCGGAATCTTCCCAAAACTGCGGAAGTCAAGGCTATTAGTTTCAATCAGTGACTGGCACCTGGGGCCCCCGCACAGGCCGAGCGATGGAGGCGAGCGGGTGGGAGGGTTGGGCAGGCTAGGCCCGGGCCCCCGATGAGTCACTTGACGAGGGGAGGAGAGCGAGGGCGAGTATCTGGGGCTCTGCCACGGCCCGAGAGGATGAGGAAGGAGAAAAGCCATCAGAAAGAGAGAACAAAATCTGGACGAGTGAAAAAAAAGGCCAGCGCGCTGACGTCGACAGACAATGAAAATAGCCGACTTTCGCTGCCCTGCGGGTACCCGGCCGCACAGCGCCAATGAGATGCGAAGAGTCGGGAGATCTTGCTGGGCGATAAGATTCCGGCCCCAATCACAGACCCTAACCCCCTTCCAATATAAAATAAAAAGTTTTGTTTCACGGGCATCGTTACCGATCCCCATCCCCCCCCCAAAAAAAAAAAAACCTTACCGAATATTTTTTTTTAGATCCATGATTCCCGATGTCATTTTGATTTGAGCTTCGGCTATAGAGCTTGAGCAAAACAGGGAGACAGAAGAGATAACGAGTTGGGAAGTCGCACATCACATTGATAATCTCCTCTCTTTTCTCCCCCAATCATGGATCCGGCAAGACTCGGGGATGGACAGGAGGTTACTTTCGGGGGATAGAGGAGGGGAGGACAGGGAAGGGGAGGGGAGGGGAGGGGAGAGGGGAGAGGACAGGGGAGTGGGCGTGGGATTGAGAGACTCATTGAAGACGAGGCCATTTAGATGGAATCTCTTTTACTTGAGCAGCCGGGCGCGTGTCTTCTCGCGATGACACCGGAGATCTCCTCTCTCTAGAGCGGGCCGCGGACAAACCGGCCGCCGAGCCCTGACTTGGGCCTAATCTATCTTGTCAGTTCGGGAGCGGAAGCCCGACAGGAGTGTCAAACTTCTAGCGGAAGCCGAACCGGTTCCACATAGCCGAATTGTGATCGATGTTTTTAGTTAAAACATTGGCGGTGCTCATGAACATAACGCAACTGGTCAAGGCGGATTTCTGCATTATAAGCCTCCGGATCGCCGTGGGTGGTCGGTGCTAACAAGCCATCCGTGACATCGCTCCGATATTATCATTCGTTGTCGTATATAAAGGCGACGGCTATGACGTCAATCCGCCATGTTCTATGGCGTAAGGGGAGCCACTCGTTGGCTCAAATGACGGTGGTGGTGGCGATGGTGGTGGTGGTGGTGGTGGTGATGGTGATGGTGGTGGTGATGGTGGTGGTGGTGGTGATGGTGGTGGTGGTGGTGGTGGTGGTGGTGGTTGTGGTGATGGTGGTGGTGATGGTGGTGGTGGTGGTGATGGTGGTGGTGGTGGTGGTGGTGGTAGTGGTGATGGTGGTGGTGGTGGTGGTGGTGATGGTGGTGGTGGTGATGGTGGTGGTGGTGGTGGTGGTGGTGGTGGTGATGGTGGTGGCGATGGTGGTGGTGGTGGTGGTGGTGGTGGTGGTGGTGGTGGTGGTGATGGTGGTGGTGGTGGTGGTGGTGGTGGTGGTGGTGGTGGTGGTGGTGATGGTGGTGGTGATGGTGGTGGTGGTGGTGATGGTGGTGGTGGTGGTGGTGGTAGTGGTGATGGTGGTGGTGGTGGTGGTGGTGATGGTGGTGATGGTGATGGTGGTGGTGGTGGTGGTGGTGGTGGTGGTGGTGGTGGTGGTGGTGGTGGTGGTGGTGATGGTGGTGGTGGTGGTGGTGGTGGTGGTGATGGTGGTGGCGATGGTGGTGGTGGTGGTGGTGGTGGTGGTGGTGGTGGTGGTGGTGATGGTGGTGGTGGTGGTGGTGGTGGTGGTAGTGATGGTCATGGTGGTGGTGGTGATGGTGGTGATGGTGGTGATGGTGGTTGTAGTGGTGATGATGGTGATGGCGATGATGGCGATGATGGTGGTGATGGTGGTGATGGTGGTGGTGGTGGTGATGGTGGTGGTGGTGATGGTGATGATGGTGGTGGTGGTGATGGTGGTGATGGTGATGATGGTTGTGGTGGTGGTGGTGGTGGTGGCAGTAATGGCGATGATGGTGGTGATGGTGGTGGCGATGATGGTGGTGGTGGTGGTGGTGGTGGTGGTGGTGGTGGTGGTGGTGGTGGTGGTGGTGGTGGTGGTGGTGGTGGTGATGGCGATGATGGTGGTGGCGTTGGTGGTGATTGCGATGATGGTGGTGATGGTGGTGGTGGCGATGGTGGTGGTGGCGATGATGGTGGTGGCGGTGGTGGTGATTGCGATGATGACGACAACGATGGTGATGACGGTAACGACGATGACACATTTCGCTGAAGACACACACGCCTTGTCTGATGAAAGTAACTTCCCGCCCAAATCTCCACCTCCGTACTATCGTCTGCTCAGCTGAAGTACCCTTCTACTACTTAGCTGCTAAGCAAACAGTAGCCAGCGCGTGCTGCTCTGAGAACGAAGCCGAAGCTCCGAACCTCACTTGATCTTGAGTGAATACACTCGATCCCAAGCCGCTGGACGGCAGGGACGAAGAATGGGCCGGAGACGAGCCCATCGTGTCGTGTGGTTTTTCCCGTAGAAGATATATAGACATGCTGAACCAGCCAACGCCTGCAGTCGTCATCGGGAAACAACATTTGAAGACGTTTTCTTACCAAGGCGGTCTGTCTTTTACGAAAAGAGTGGGTAAACACCCGGAGTTCAAAGATTCATTGTTTCAGGTTTTTTGGTGCGTGTATTCTAAGCTGTTGTGAACCATTGATTGGCCCGTGCCGAGTTCTTTTGTTTGTTTTACAGTGCTCGACGGCCTATTTCTGAACCTATTTTCTGAGCCCACTTTAAAGAAACAACAGAAATGAAGTCCCTGCTGTCTTGGACTGTGTAAGAGATAGCGAAAAGGCGGAGGTCCGGACCACAGCCGATCATGTATTATGGAAGAGGCGTATACGTATAGGCGCTGCTAGGCCAGAACATTCCTTCGTGGACCCAACTCCGGGGAGTTGTGTACAGTGTGTGCCTCACAAGGCCCCCGTGCCAATCCATATCCAAATACCTGAGCGCTTCCACACAAAGCTAAACAGCACATCCCCACCTCGGATGAGATGGAAATGTCGAGTGAGCTTTGTGGCAGCACAAACTGCCTGAAACGATGAGTTACCGGGTTTCTTTTTGTTCTTCAGAGGGATGCTCCTCTCGAGAGATTACTTACATGGAATCACCGCAAACTTTTCACATACTGCTTTCTAGGCAAGCTGCAGTCTCCTCAGACCTTTTTGAATACGGCCTGAAACGAGTGGAACAATTTCCTACTGTGTTCCCTACTGTGCATAAAATGATGGGAGTATGTATACAAACGTCATTCGGTGCCGAAAAGACTCAGGGGGGACGAGAGAATTGTGTGTCACACGACGTCCTCCAAAATTAAGTTTCACTTTTCGTGCGGACGACCGAACAGTAGGACAGCCGGCCGGACGAACAGACGGGACGGGCGGACGAACGGATGGGACGGGCGGACGAACAGACGGGACGGGCGGACGAACAGACGGGACGGGCGGACGAACAGACGGGACGGGCGGACGAACGGATGGGACGGGCGGACGAACGGGTGGGACGGACGGACGAACAGACGGGACGGGCGGACGAACAGACGGGGCGGGCGGACGAACAGACGGGACGGGCCGACGAACGGATGGGACGGGCGGACGAACAGACGGGACGGGCGGACGAACGGATGGGACGGGCGGACGAACAGACGGGACGGGCGGACGAACAGACGGGACGGGCGGACGAACGGGTGGGACGGGCGGACGAACAGACGGGGCGGGCGGACGAACGGATGGGACGGGCGGACGAACAGACGGTACGGGCGGACGAACAGACGGGACGGGCGGACGAACGGGTGGGACGGACGGCACTACAATACAGGCTCGTTTTAGCTTCGCAGCTCCTCGTTCACAGCCCGTGTGACTATCAGCTTATTTCGGGGCAGAGGAATCGTCAACTCGTGATTTTTTTTTCTTTGGGTGCTGCGACCCTGGGGCTGGACGAGAAAGTTAACCCTCAACACGTCTCCCCGTTGGATTTTCATCGGTACTCATTTTTGTTTTACTTTTTTTGTGGTAGTTCTTTCGTCTTCTTCTTCTTTTTCTAATGGTATCCGGATCAGGTAAAAAACGACAACATGGGGTGTCTGTTGTCATTAAGGGATCATAACGGGATGGGTGTCGACCGCGATTAAGACTCGCCCTGCCGTTCGGCCGGTAAAGAGGGAGAAAGAGAGAGAGAGAGAGAGAGAGGGCAGAGGGAGAGAGAGAGAAATGATGATAGAGATTGAGAGAAATGAAGGGGAAAAAAGAACCTCGCAGCCTTGTACACTGGAAGTCCCGTCTTAAGTAACGGAGATCCCTCAGGGTTGTGGGAGAAGACGAACAAAGACAGGGTTGCAGAAGTCCGGGAGTGCGCCCGACGCCCCCATCAAACTAGCTCCCTCACTCCGCCTCTCTCTCTCTATCTATCTCTATCTCTCCGCTACCTCTAACGGTCTATCCTAGCCCCCCTCAGTCCACAGGATACCCCCTACTTAAAATATCATAACCAATGCTCGTCAGGAGGATCCAGTGGCGTTATGATTAATATCATATTGTCTTCAGCGCCACTTAGCGGTGACGGCATTTTATGCAACTGCGGAAGGCGGGAACGCGGAAAGGGGATAGAGGGGGAGAGGGAGAGAGAGATGAGGGAGGGAGGGAAGGAGGGAGGGAGGGAAGGAGGGAGGTAAGGAGGGAAGGAGGGAGGGGGTAGATGCCGTGGGGTGGACGTCGGCGGAAACAGCGATCCATTATCGCTCTCTTTTTTTACCTCCCGTGTGTGTGGGAGGGGGAGAGGTGGAAGGAGCGGAGGAGGAGGTAGGCGGATGTGGTTTAGGAGAGAAGAGAGCTTCGTCTCGGCCTATATACCCCCAACCTCTGCTCTTAACCAAGCCCTCTACTTTTGTCCACCGCCTCAACTCGGTTCGTCCGTCTTCTCCTTCGTCTTCTCCCCCTCTTCGGGTGGTATCGGCTGTGATCGCCCTTGCTCCTCCTCTCTGTCCCTGTCCGTATATATGTACACCTCTACCCTTGCCCCTCTCTCCACCTCTCTCTCTTTTTTCCTCCCTCCTCTCAACCTCCCTCTCTCTCCCTATACTCTCACTCCATTTCCCGCTCTCTACCCTCGCTCTCCCTCTCCCCACTTCCCTCTCATCCCATCTCATCCTGTTCTAGTCCTTCACATCCCATGTCATCCCGTCCGATTCCATCTCATTACGTCTCATCTCATTTCATCTCATTTGGTCTCATCTCTTCTCATCTCATCTCATTTGATCTCATCTTTCTTTGATTCTGTATAATGTTGTTAACCGCTTTGAGCGTCTTTGCAGACGGATTATAGCGCTCTAGAAATGTCCATTATTATTATTATTATTGTTATTATCTCATCTCATCTCATCTCATCTCATCTCATCTCATCTCATCTCATCTCATCTCATCTCATCTCATTTAATCTCATCTCATCTCAACTCATCTCATCTCTTCTCTTCTCCTCTCAACTCAACCCATCGCATTCCATCCCATCTAATCCCATCTCATCTCATCTCATCCCTTCTCCTCTCATCTCATCTCATCGCATTCTATTCCATCTTATCCCATCCCGTCCCGTCCCGTCTCGTCTCATCTTCCAATCCATGTACTGGCGAGTTCGCACCAAGAACAGACGAGATTCAAAACTAGCGCTCTGAAAGTCTCTCTGCCTTTGAGAAAGGTCCTGCTAGGATCGAAACGTCAGGCCCACTAAATTTTAGCTCTGAAAGTCTTTGTAACCTTTGTTCATGTTCTTGTGATACGGTGGTCTATGAGACTAACAACATGTTCGCCACTTTGGTAAAATGCAGAGCGGGAACCATATACGAATTATGTTAAGATTGAGCTTAGAGTAAGGGTTAGGTTAGGGCTAACACTAATCCTAACCCTAACCTTAACCCTAACCCAATAGGCTACGCAAGGTACCGCATGCACACTGGAGACAATTATAAGAAAGAACAAAGAATTATAAACACAACTCTTACCCGTCTTCCTTCTCGTATCCTTGTCCGCTGTCCCCCGATTCGGCTTCCATTTTGATCCAAGTGGGTCAGTTTCTGTTTTACCTGATCCATGATTGGGTCACGTTTACCACCGACTGGGTTCCTTTCAATCTCCCGGACCTTATCGAATGAAAGCAATACAAAAACTTATTGCAAGCTTCTTACTAACTTAAATGACCACCCTGCACATCTTAAACAAAAAAACGTTGGTTGGAACCCGATCTAACCTATCTTTATTTTGGGAATTTTTTTTCTTTAAATACAGCAATTCTAAGCATTTGAAATTTTAGGGTCTTATTCCATTTTCTAATCCAAATGGCCTTAGATTAAGCATGAAGTATATCTCGTAATATGAAGAACCGGGAACAGTTTCATCCAAAAGAAAATTAAAAACAAAAACAAAAATAAACGACTGACGAAAAGTCCTGCTTAGATAAATAACATAAGGCAATCATATTTTCTGGCAAGGAAAGATAGTGGGCAAAATCTACACGATTAATGGATATTGTATACGTATTCAATCACGCGACATACCCTATGTATGTAATAATCGTGCGTCATACACAATTATCACTACCCTTTGGAGGACAGGCCTAACGACCGCAGGGTTGGTCGTCCATTCTTCTGTCGTATATTAATGATTGAGTTAGACCCCAAAAGAGAAGAGGAGCAGGAGAAACCTTGTAAGGCAATCGATTTCTTTAACCATAATTATTATGAGATAACAATAGAATATTATTTTTTTTAATCAGGGAATCAAGGATGCTATCCGACGCCAGCGACCCCGGCGAGGAGTCTCAAATTTGACGGTCAGAATAAAATGAAAAGGAATAATTGCCGCAGAGCAGGGACGCACTCTCTCCCTCCCCTGCCCTCCCCTACCCTCCCCTCTCATGCCTTCTCCTCCCTTCTCCTGTCCTCCCCTGCCATCTCTTCCCCTCCTGCCCTCCCCTCTCTTGTCTTCCCCTCCCCTCTCCTGCCCTCTCCTGCCATCCCTTCCCTCCCCTCCCTGCCCTCCCCTGCCCTCCCCTGCCCTCCCCTGCTCTCCCCTACCCTCCCCTGCCCTCCCCTACCCTCCCCTGCCCTCCCCTGCCCTCCCCTGCCCTCCCCTACCCTCCCCTGTCCTCCCTTCCCCTCCCCCTCATGCCTTCCCCAACCCCTCTCCTGCCCTACCCTGCCCTCCCCTGCCCTCCCCTGCCCTCCCATATCTTGCCTTCCCCTCCCCTCCCCTCTCCTGCCCTCCCCCTGCCCTGCCCTCCCTTCCCCTCTCCTCTCATGCCTTCCCCTCCCCTCTCCTCCCCTCCCTTCCTCTCCTCATCCCCTCCTATATCCCCTCCCTTCCTCTCCCCTCCACTCCCTTCCTCTCCCCTCCCCTCCCCTCCCCTCTCCTGCCCTCCCCCTGCCCTGCCCTCCCTTCCCCTCTCCTCTCATGCCTTCCCCTCCCCTCTCCCCCTCCCTTTCTCTCCCCATCCCCTCCCATATCCCCTCCCTTCCTCCCCCTCCACTCCCTTCCTCTCCCATCCCCTCCCATCCCCTCTCATGCCCTCCCCTCCTTCCCTTCCCCTCCCCTTTCTTCTCATCACCTCTCATCCCCTTCCCTCACCTCCCCTCCCCCCATACCCTCCCCTCCCTTTACTTCCCCTCTTCTCCCTTCCCCTCCCTCCCTTCCTCTCCCCTCCCCTCCCCTCCCCTCTCCTGCCCTCCCCCTGCCCTGCCCTCCCTTCCCCTCTCCTCTCATGCCTTCCCCTCCCCTCTCCTCCCCTCCCTTTCTCTCCCCATCCCCTCCCATATCCCCTCCCTTCCTCCCCCCTCCACTCCCTTCCTCTCCCCTCCCCTCCCATCCCCTCTCATGCCCTCCCCTCATTCCCTTCCCCTCCCCTTTCTTCTCATCACCTCTCATCCCCTTCCCTCACCTCCCATCCCCTCCCCTCCCATGCCCTCCCATCCCAACCCCTTCCCTCCCCTCCCCTCCCCTCCCTCCCCTGCTCGCCCCTACCCTCGCACACATACCAACCCATCCGCCCCAATATTGACGTTATCTAAACTGCATATTGAAATAAGAAAGAAAGAATAGAAATCGCAATCACCAAATAAACGACAAAGTAATCTCGTCAAGACATGTGGAGAAAAAATGAGCAGACCGGGACGGGGACGGGCGTGGTGCGATCATCAACCAAACGGCCGATCCGTTAATCAATTTGCGAAACATCATTAGACGGGAATGTGGTATAGGGAGGGGAGGAAGGAAGGACGCCGATTTGACCGACACACACCCTAATAAAATCAACGACCGGACGCGCCGCGTCTTTTTCGCTCTTTTCTTGGTTGAATTCTCTAAATAAATGTAATTGCTTCTCTTTTGTTTCGCTCCCCCTCTCACCCCCTCCTCCTCCTCCTCCTCCTTCTCCTCGTTGAGATTGAAACTGTTGGCAAGACGGAAGGGAGGGGCGTCGTTTCTAATCATGGTTTCTGTTTTCTTTCTGTTAGCGGGCTGGCTGTCTGGCGCGCGGGGCGTGCACGCACGGACGAAGCATGGCGGCGTCAGAGTTGAATGTCCTGCGTGAGTTCTCGCGCTGGCGGGGATATTCGGCGAGGGTGGTGGATGGTAGGGACGGGGACGGTGGGGTGGGGTAGGTTCGTGGGTTGCTGAGGGAGGAATAGTGGCCCGTGGGACAAGGTCTGCACGGTGAATGCCCTGGGACTTAAAAAAAAGACGAACGAACGCATTTTTGTGCAGGCAAGGGAAGGGGGGGGTTAGGATCGAGCCTCCATAACAATTGGTGTCGCAATTTCTTATAAAAGAGGGGGAACGGAAACTGTGGCTTGAGAAATATTGAACAATTTATGAAATTGGCACAAAGGGAAATTAACTGGAGCGGGACCTGAACCAAGGGCCTTCGGGTGGCCAATTTCAAAGAGCCACTTTAATATAAGCAGGTGGCCATCAGGTGGCCATCCAATCCGTTCTTTGCTAAGCGCCCAATATCCGAATACAGGTCAAACGCAGTATGGCCGCAGTATGGCCGCAGTATGGCCGCAGTATGGCCGCAGTATGGCCGCAGTATGGCCGCAGTATGGCCGCAGTATGGCCGCAAAATGGCCGCAGTATGGCCGCAGTATGGCCGCAGTATGGCCGCAGTATGGCCGCAGTATGGCCGCAGTATGGCCGCAGTATGGCCGCAGTATGGCCGCAGTATGGCCGCAGTATGGCCGCAGTATGGCCGAAGTATGGCCGCAGTATGGCCGCAGTATGGCCGCAGTATGGCCGAAGTATGGCCGCAGTATGGCCGCAGTATGGCCGCAGTATGGCCGCAGTATGGCCGCAGTTTGGCCACAGTATGGCCGCAATGTGGCCGCAGTATGACCGCAGTATGGCCGCAGTATGGCCGCAGTATGGCCGCAGTATGGCCGCAGTATGGCCGCAGTATGGACGATTGGCCGGCAACCTTGTTTAAAATCCGTGGAGGAATTCAGGTAGTCTGTGCTTAAGTGGCTCGGTAAGACTGGGCCCTGGTCTAATATAACGGGTTGTACTTAATCACCCAGCTCGTATGTGGGGACCTCAGATACCGGTATATGGTCAACTTTCTGTGCCAGTTCTTTAAAAAAAACCACAACAACTACGTTTGAAGTTTGACCTCAGAGTATAGTACGAAAACGTTTCAATCTGCTTACTTACTAGAACGAACTGGAGTGTAGAAATTATTACGGGACAGAGCGCCCGGGGCTTCTGCCTCTGCGGAAGGTTTCACTTGGATCGGAGCCCCAAGGCCCTCGAACGACCTTTTGTTTTACTATAGCTCTTATCTATAGCAAAAGATCGATCATTTTACTTGCTAACTTTCCATGGATTGACTTTGACTCTTGCTTACGCTTGATTGTTCGTATTTTCCGGCTGATTCTACGCGCCAATACCATAGTTCCTAATCATACAGCATCAAACGCCTGCATGATTCAACCCTTCAACAAACAGACTTGTGACACACACCTTCAATCTGGCAATGCAGTTATGCTGAAGGTCGATGTAAAGAGATGACGCAATGAACTAAAATAAATGGCGGGTCGTTTTTAAAGCAAAGATCAGCTGGATTTGGTGCCAATTGTATTGACCAATTATAGTTCTTGTACGTTAGGTCTCTTGTCAAAAAGATCATCGGTTGAGTGCCGGTTGAATTCATCCGACCGATAAAATTTCCCCCGGTAGAAAGCCGATTGTACTGCCTACTGGACTCTCGGGGTGAAAAATACACGATGGCTATCCGGTGGAAACGACATCGGACGGGTCAAATCATCCGATACCCAACCGATGATCTTTATGACAAGAGGCCTTACACATTTAACACTGATTTGTGTTTCATTTGAGCCTTGATGGCGGACGGTGCAGTTGCTACAGGGGAAAGTTAAAGGCTTTCTCCGAGACAGATCCTGCTAGGATCGAAACGTCAGGCCCCCTATACAAGTACAATGCTTGGGATATTTGCATTTGGGTCATTTAAATTTAGCAACCACTTGGCAACATTTCTGTTGTATATTACGTTAAGAATGAAAAAAAATGGAAATCTAAAACCTTGTTCCTTTCCTGCAACTTCCTCCCCGTGCACCGCAACCCAGTTCCTCTTCCACCCCTACCCCCTCCTCCTCCCTTCTCCCTTCTCCTCCGGGCCGCTAGGGAAAAAGCAAAAGAGCAAACAGAAACCGTACTCCAGAAACAAGCCCGCTAACAAAAGAACCAGACCCGCTAATGCCGACCTCGACACAGAATTTAAGACACGGACAATGCCCAGAACTCCCTACACCCTTCCCCTCCCCCGACCGACCGAGAGAGAGAGAGAGAAAAAGAAAGACAGGAGAGGGGGAGGGGAGCGAAATACTTTCCCTCGCCCCCGGGCCTTACCGTGGCAGCCAGCAGCCGCTCGCGCCCCGCGAACCTAAACAGTGTCAACACCTGCAAAACGGCCACCCTCCCGTATCGTGTAAAACGGAGGGGCCCCCGTGTTGACACGACTTACTCAAACGGAAGAATTCTTTCTCTCTCTCGGGATTTTTTTTCGTCTATCGCCAAACCACCTCACCCTCTCTCTCCCTACCCGTCTCTAGCTCTCTCACTCTCTCTCCATCCCTCCATCTATCCTCCTCCTCTCTCTTTCTCTTCCCTCCTCTCCCTCTCTCTCTCTCTTTCTCATCATCTCTCTCTTTCTCCTCATCTCTCTCTCTCTCTCTCTCCCTCTCTCTACCCTGTCTCTCTCCCCCTGTCTCCCTCTTCTTCTCTCTCTCTCCCTGTCTCCCTCTCCCTCTCTCTCTACTTCTCTCTCCCCCTCTCTCTCTCTCTCTCTCTCTAACCTCCTCTCTCTATGTCAATCCTCTGAATGTCGACGTCATCCTGTTTTGTATTACTGGGCTGGGTTGCCGTGAATTTGGCGGCTCAGTCGAGCGAAATGGATCAGGGGTGGGCTAGGTGCCGGGGCCCCCACAAAAAGGCCCATTCACCCTGGCCCAGATATTGCATGAGTGACTTATGTAATTTTGCTGTATCCTATGGCGGTATTTTGGTGTGTACACGGCAGGGAGTTTTGTGTGTGGGTGTGTGGGCTGTGTGGAGGCGTTGCATGTGCGCGCGCGCCCGTGAACGTTACTCTGGGGGCAGTATGACAAACCCGACCTACCTTCCTCCATCTCACCCCTCACCTCTCTGTTGATGCCACGCCTCAAACCAGGAATCTCTCTCACTCATTCTTCTCTTCTTCCCTCCAGTCTATACCTCTCTCTACCTATCTCTCTCTTTCTCTCTTTCTTCTCTTCCTCCTCCCCTCTATATGTCTCTCTCTTCCCCTCTTTCTCTTTCTCTCCCCATCTCTCTCTCCCTCCCCCTCTTTCTCTCTCTCTTTCTCTCTCTCTTCTCTTTCTCCCTCCCCTCTATATATCTCTCTTCCTCTCTCGCTTTCTCTCTCCATCTCTCTATCTTTCCCTCTCTCTCTCACTCACTCTGTCTCACTCACTCTCTATCCCCCTTCTCTCCCCACCTCTCTCCCCTTCTCTTCGTCTTTTCTGTAGAGCCAGGGACATGAAAAGTCATGGCTTCTCTTGTCGCCGTCGTGTGAAAATAACCCTGTCTCTCTCTCATTCTCTTGTACCCGCCAGTGGTATAGACCTATACCCTTGGCGTCTGCAAAAGACAGTGGTGTGGGAGGGGGAGGGGAAGAGAAGTAAAAAAGGATTCGTGCGTCGTGCTTGCAGCAAAAGATACGCTTTGTTTGTTCAGGAGGTACGGGATGAGAGTGACACTGGGAAGATGTGCTTTTCCCTATCCAATGCCAGCATCCCCTGCTCACCTAAAAAAGAGGGGAAATTCCTTCCCTTCTATTCAGCTCCGGACTTTTTGAACCCTCTCCATTCTCATCGGAAGAGACATATCTCCCCCCCCCCCTCCCCATCCACCCCAACTCCACCCATCCCCAAACAGAGATGTATTTAATCGTGCGAGACTGGCGAGCGCTCTGCAACAGTCGCATCACGCTGGCCAAACATGAGAATTCCAACAAGTAGGGGTGGGGACGATTAACGAATACAGCGGTGATTTATGCCTATGTGCAGGCCCCATTTACATGTATATAGATCGCTTCACGATCGCTTCAATGGAGACGCGAGTGCTGTACTCTCTGAATCACAAGTTAGAACTCAACTTTGAGTTTCACACTCTGATAGAGCCAAGGCCAGCGTGTCTCTAAAATAGAGGTACACGTCCCTATTGTGACCTTTATCATAGAAACGCAACTCGTCCAATTGGAACGTGGAGAGGATTAATATGAACACAGCTAAACAATAATATAGGAGGGTTTACGGTGACGTCATGGATAAAGTCCCTTAGAGGCCATATAGAACATCGGTAAAGGTCAAAAGATTGCCACAGTTTTTGTGTTAAACTATAAAACATTCCCAAAAAACAATACTAGCCCAAATGGTGATCTGAGAATGTAGAAAAATGCAAAAATCCGTCACGGTTTACGCACCCTTCTGTAAGAAATAGTTTATTAATCGCGAGTATAAACTATTTGTCGATGTTTGAGTGAAGATTTCTCAAAATGTACAGCATCACAGACCGTAAGATTTCAACATGAGGATTCTATCATGACCATTTACAAACTGTGTAAATAAGAAGGAAATCTGTGGACATCGATGTTTGCTGATCTTCCCAATGTTGTATCGGACCTTTAAAGAAGAGGTGTGGTCCTGAAAAGAACCTGAGTGATAAACCCTCCTATATTGTTTCACCCACCATACAAAGCCTTAAGTCTTATTTATTTACAGCTAAATAAGTAACAAAATTCATGAACACAATTCACACAATATTCATGAAGACAATTCCAAACACCCACCCACCACCTCACCCCCTTCCACCGTGACGAATCAAACATGGAACACTCGTCGGGTCCGCCGGTGAAACTGTAGCCGAATTCACGGACGGATCGAGGTCACGTGAGGGGGTTAAGAGAACGGGGTAAGCGACAAGATTACAGGGGCAACAGTTGAGGCTTCCCTTGAGAAATGTTCAGGCTAATGTTTGTCCAACTCCCACAATCAATAGACACGGTATCGGCTATGTTTTCCTTTCTCCATTTCTTTCAGGAATTGAAGAAAAAAGAGTTGGAACATTTTCGTATTGTTTTTATCCTCGAGATTAACGTTTAACCCGCAGCGAACGGCCGACTTTGACTTTGCCTCGTGCAAAGATCGAGGCCGTGGTCTCCTTTATTTTGGTTCGGGTTCATCATTTTATGCCTAGGGACTGTCCTCCCTCCCGGCCTCCCTGCCTGCCTCCCTGCCTGCCCCCTGCCTTCCTCCCTCCCCTCCCACAGCCCCTTAATCCCTATCGCCCTCAACCCCTCCCACTCCCTCAACCCTCCCTCCCCTACCCCTCAACCCTCCCTCCCCCTACCCCTCAACCCCTCTCTCCCTCCCCTATAAATCAGCTGCAATGAAGACAATGATGAGGATGGGAGATGGTTTACCGGCCTATCGAGGACGCTGGACAATTTGTCAAGGATAACACCACAACTGACGGCATTATCCCACTCCCCCTTAAAACGGCAGTAAAGCTGACCGCGTGGATTCACTGTTCAAAGGAAGAACACCAGACGAAGGAGATAGAACAGATGTCAGATAGAGGAATGGAAAGAGGGATAGAGATGAAAGGAACGACTCGACCGACGTTCCTGAAATCAACCACAACGTGAGAAGGGAATATCACATTATTTTCTTTCAAAAAATAAAGGGTTTCAATCCTATATGCTATATAGCAGGGCCGTTTTCAAAGAACGCGCTGCCTCCGAGTAAAGTCTTGCTGGGATTCAAACCCCAGAACCCTAAACCATGATCTTGTAGATTCATGCTTTTGGATCATTTAAGGCAATAGGTAGTTGGCAATTGGCCTATTTCTGGAGTACCATTTTTTTAAATAGAAAAAGGGCCTAACGTTTCTGCCTATGAGAAAGGTCCTGTTAGGTTTGAAATATCAGGCCCCCTCACAACCATACGAGTTGTGGTTTAGGGGTCATCTAAGCCAATAAGTATTTTTGCAGTATTTTTGCATTACCTTCTTATGACAAAAAACACACAAGTAAACAAGGGTTTTCATAGCTGTCACAATTGCTTTAGCAATTGTTGCTGTTGATATTTTTTTTCCTCTCCAGGATCACTTGTAGGCCTATATACCACAATGATATCACGAGTGACTGGGAAAAACAGGTCAGTTTGCGGCGCACTATGGGTCAATTTACGCGAATCCGGGTCAAGTTTACCCGCGGGGAATTCAAGCATCGATTTGACTGAGTCAGTCGGACGGTATGTTGTCTTTCAGAAAAGGATTGTACGATGTGGGCCGATACACGGAAAGCTTTATGTGAACGCAGCGTCAGTAGAAATGACCAACTGCTTCGATGCAGCATTCACTTTGTGCACGAGACATGCATGATTTGCCTTATCGTCTGCCCTCTCGGAGCTCAGCTGTATATGGGCTATGCGTAATTTGTCATAAATCTGGCCTGCCAGTAAATCCTCTTCATCCTCCTCATCTTCCTCATCCTCTTCATCCTTCTTATGCTCCTCATGCTCCTCATCCTCCTCAGTGTTCATCGCCTCATTCTCCCATCCTTATCCTCCGCATCCTCCCCGTCCTCATCATAGTGTCCATCGCCCCATCATCCTCATCCTGCTCATAGTGTTTATCGCCCTATCCTCCTCATCATCATCCTCCCCGCCATCCTCATCCTCCCCATCCTCCCCATTCTCCTCATCCTCCTCACCCCCTCATCCTACCCATCCTCCTCATCCCCTCATCCTACCCATCCTCCTCATCCTACCCATCCTCCTCACCCCCTCATCCTACCCATCCTCCTCATCCTACCCATCCTCCTCACCCCCTCATCCTACCCATCCTCCTCATCCTCCCCACCCCCCTCATAGTGTTCATCCCCCTCATCCTCCTCCTCCTACTCATGATCCTCATCCTACCCATCCTCTTCATCCCCCTCATCCTCCCCACCCCCCTCATAGTGTTCATCCCCCTCATCCTCCTCCTCCTCCTCATGATCCTCATCCTCCCCACCCCCCTCATCCTCCTCATCCCCCTCATCCTACCCATCCTCCTTATCCTACTCATCCTCCCAATTTTCCTCATAGTGTTCACCCCCTCATCCTCATCCTCCTCCTCATGATCCTCATCCTACCCATCCTCCTCATCCTACTCATCCTCTCAATTCTCCTCATAGTGTTTACCCCCTCATCCTCCTCCTCCTCCTCATGATCCTCATCCTACCCATCCTCATTATCCTACTCATCCTCCCCATCCCCCTCATCCTCCTCCTCCTCCTCCTCACCCCCCTCATCCTACCCATCCCCTTTATCCTCCTCCTCCTCATGATCCTCCTCCTACCAATCCTCCTCATCCTATTCATCCTCCTCATCCCCCTCATCCTCATCCTCCTCCTCATGATCCTCATCCTACCAATCCTCTTCATCCTCCGTGCCCATCAGTCCCATCGTCTCCACCATCCTCACCATCCTCGTCATCCTTTCCATCCTCGCCTTCATGATCAAATTATACTTTATACTATTTACACAAATGACCTGCAACTGGAAAATCAAATGGAAAGTTTTAAAAATCCTAAAAGAAGAAGAAGCGCAGATCCCAGTTTGAGAGCTTTTAACTCGGACGATTGGTATCGATGTAAACGAGCAACTCCAAGATTTGTATTTTTCCACCAAATATGTGGCAGGCTTTTAAGGTATACAGCCCTCGTTTTCCCCTCTCGAAAGTGCTCATTTTGCACTCAGAAATTCTCATCTTGTCGTGTGCACCGAAGATTTAAACTTCCCCCACCCTTCAATTCCAGAATAAAAAAAAAACCAAGGCGAGGAGCGACAGAGATCGAGTGAAAGTCTACTTAAACCTGGCCAGGATTGCTCAGGTCGGTAAACAGCGGCTAAATTGGTGTAATTTGAAAATCAATTGGGGAAAATCAATGGGTTCTAATGGTGCGAGTTGCAGGCAAGACGACCGAGCCGCCCGGGCACCGAGAAGAGGGAGAGAGAGAGAGGGGGGAGAGAGAGAGGGGAGAGAGATGGATGCAGGAGACGTCTAAAGAAAAGAGGAATTGAAGATTGCCCGGAATCGACGACACGGGAGGCGTCTTTCCACGCACCATTGCCAGCGCACACACCGGACAGCGGCCGAGAAGACGGGCCTCCTAGCCAGGGTAAAGAGGGGAGACAGGCAGCGAGAGAGAGAGCGATAGAGAGAGTGAAAAAAAAATGTACGACGGCAGGGGATGGGGATGTGACGGTGCGTTTGTCAGAGTGTTTGATCAGAGCCGAAGAGATCTTCCCGGATAATGGCGTCAAGGCCCCGGGATTTTATTGCCCAACACAGCCCCCCACCCCCTCCCTCCTTTTTTTCTCCTGGTCCCCGAGGTGTTTTACTTAAGGGGGAGCTGATAGCACTTAAGTATAGCGATGGGGGCAGCTCTCGAGTGCTCATTCCATATCATCTGTTTCAATTTTGCCTGATGTGCGCGTGTGTACACGGGCTGGGGTGCACGGAGGGTTTTGGGGGAGGAGGCAGCTACTACGGTTTCAGACGGGATTAGGAAATCGCGCTATGAATTATGGATGGGCACAAATGCATTATTTCAGCCAGGTATCACTGTCTATTGTTGATGCTGTTTAAAAGGACCGGGCTCGCTCTGTCCTCATCCCAGGCCCTTTGGCAATGTTTGAAATTTCTGTGGTGATTTTTTTTTTCATCTTCTCCTTCCTCTTCTTCTTGTCGTCTCAAAATCCCATAGGTTCTGTGGACGATGTGTCTAACTATAGCTGTTAGATATATTTGTTCTGTTTACATCGTCTTGTATCTCCCCTGAGTTCTAGTTCTTTTACTTCACCGCTTTGGTAGTTTTTGCTGCTGTGGTATTTTCCTGATTTATATTTATTTATTCCTTCTACAATGCCAGTGTCCTATATACTGTACCGCTTCAATTAAGCAGACGCGACTCTTTCTCCTTCGCCTTCTCCTTCATCTTTTCTTTCTCTTTCTCATTATCCTCCTTCTCCCCCTCTCTCTGCCTCTGCCTCTGCCTCTCCCTCTATCCCTCTGCCTCTGCCTCCCCATCCCCTCTGCCTCCTTATCCCATCTGCCTCTCCCTCTGCCTCTCCCTCCCCTCCCCCTGCCTCTCCCTCTACGTCCCCCTCTCCCTCTCCCTCTCCATCTCCATCTCCCAGTCCATGTCCCTGTCCCCGTCCCTGTCCCCGTCCCTCTCCCTCTCCCTCTCCCCCTCCCTCTCCCTCTCCCTCTCCCTCTCCCTCTCCCCCTCCCCCTCCCCCTGCCTCTCCCTCTACATCCCCCTCTCCCTCTCCATCTCCATCTCCCTGTCCATGTCCCTGTCCCTCTCCCTCCCCCTCCCTCTACCTCTGACTCCCCCTGTCCCTCCCCTGCCCCCTCCCTATCCATATTCCCTTCTCCCTCACCCTGTCCCTGTCCCCTTACCTGTCCCTGTCCCTGTCCCTCTCCCTCTCCATCTTCCTCTCTCCCATCTTTCTCTTTCTCGTTCTCCGTTTACCCTCCCCCTCTCTCTCTCTCTTTCTCTCTCTCTCTCTCATCGTGCTTCTGCCTCGTTATCGTTCTCGTTCTCAGTCTCCTTCCCTTTCCCCTTCCCACTTTCGATCTGTTCCCCCTTCTCCTCATTTTCGTTTTCGTTCCTGTTCCCTTATTCAGTTTCTGTGATCACCGTGCTCCGTTTCCGTTGCTCTTCTGTCCAAGATACTATTCTGATGCCCTTCTTTTCATTCTTAATTCCTCTGCAAAATTGTCGCCACCTTGTTCCTTTGCAATTGTTATACGATACGATTCATTAATTCTGATTCTATTGTTTCTCTATTCCTGACTTAGATGTCATTTTGTCCAACTGCAGAATTCCGTTGGCGTTGCATTCTATATACCCTGTTTCTGAAGATCCTCTTGACATTCCGATTTTGCTGCAGAACTGATACAGATTCAATTGCTATTCTAACCCCCCCGAAAAAAAATCTGTTGCCATTCTGTCCCACGCTGTTAAATCTTGTCCACGCCTCACTGGGCCATTCTGTTCCCGATTCTACGGTTATACTGCTCCTTGTCCGCAACCCGAGTCCAGTTACAATTGTGTTCTTGGTCTTGTTATTACTTGGTTCCCTGGCGCCTATACCGTCCAGTCCCCAATCCTGCTAGTAGGGGCCTATACAGCCGTATTCTTGGCTCTGTTAACATAAATTTTCTTCCCTGATCCTCTTACAGTTCCCTTCCTGATCCTGTTGTTAGGCTCTTCCTGATCTCCGCGATCCTGGCAGAAACGATACTGGCGGTCACACGCTTTCGTGTTGTGTCAACACAAAAGAGGTTGAATGTGTACAATGGATTGGTACTTATTAACCACAGTACAAATATCATTTTAATCAGGCGTAAAGAACGATTGACGAGAAATATTAAGTGCACTTCATTCGGGGTCGTCAAGACGGCTCTCACAACGGGATCAGCGCACGCCGGAATTGTTTGCCGAGTTAAGTGCAGTGTGAGTCGACGTCTTGTATGGATTAATGTGAGTGACAGAGACAGTGAGGCGGGGAAAGGGACGGGGCAAATGCGGAGGCAGAGGCAGAGATAGAGGCAGAAGCAAAGGCAATGAGACGGATACATGAGACAGAGACAGAGACAGAGACAGAGACAGAGACAGAGACAGAGACAGAGACAGAGACAGAGACAGAGACAGAGACAGAGACAGAGACAGAGACAGAGACAGAGACAGGGACAGGGACAGAGACAGAGACAGAGACAGAGACAGAGACATAGACATAGACATAGACAGAGACAGAGACAGAGGCAGAGACAGAGACAGAGACAGAGACATAGACAGAGACAGAGACAGAGACAGAGACAGAGACAGAGACAGAGACAGAGACAGAGACATAGACAGAGACAGGGACAGGGACAGAGACAGAGACAGAGACAGAGACAGAGACAGAGACAGAGACAGAGACAGAGACAGTGAGGCGGGGAAAGGGACGGGGCAAATGCGGAGGCAGAGTCAGAGATAGAGGCAGAAGCAAAGGCAATGAGACGGATACATGAGACAGAGACATAGACAGAGACAGAGACAGAGACAGAGACATAGACAGAGACAGAGACAGAGACAGAGACAGAGACAGAGACAGAGACAGAGACAGAGACAGGGACAGAGACAGAGCCAGAGACAGAGACAGGGACAGGGACAGAGACAGAGACAGAGACAGAGACATAGACATAGACATAGACAGAGACAGAGACAGAGACAGAGACAGAGACAGAGACAGAGACATAGACAGAGACAGAGGAAGAGGCAGATACATAGACATAGGCAGAGACAGGGCAGAGGCAGAGGCAGAAGCAGAGGCAGACGCTGAGGCTGAGGCAGAGGCAGAGGCAGAAGCAGAGGCAGACGCTGAGGCAGAAGCAGAGGCAGAGGCAGAATCTAAGGCAGAGGCAGAGGCAGGGACAGGGACAGGGACAGGGGCTGAGACTGAGACAAATGCAGAAGTAGGGGCAGGGACAGGGGCGTGGGCAGAGGCAGATAAAGGAGCAGGGGCAGGGGCAGGGTCAGGGTCAGAGGCAGAAGCGAGGCAGATGCAGGGGCAGGGGCAGGGGTAGGGTCAGGGTCAGAGGCAGAAGCGAGGCAGATGCATGGGCAGGGGCAGCGACAAGGGCAGACGCAAAGGCAGGAGCAGGGTCAGGGTCAGAGGAAGTAGAACGAGACAAAGACGGAGTGCAGTGGTAGTGGTAGAGAAAGAGACAGCGACAGATAGAAATAGAGACCGAGACAGAGACAGACACAGATATAATGTCGAAAAAGAGGCACAAATACAAACGGAACGACAGAGACATGCACAGAAAAAAGGAACATTAATTTACTGTAAACAGAACCAAAATGGCTTTTCGTCACAACGACACAGTCCTATAGAAAGAATGCAAGTAGAAACCGAGGCAGATGCATGAGAAAGAACAGAGAGACTTGTAGAGTGAGGAATTAGAGGCCGAGACGAAACACATAGTTTCCATGCGGCAATGATCATGTGGGCTCCATAAACCTACAAAGGACGGTCAGGGGAGCAACAATATTTGCCCTCAGAAGAAAGCCCAAAAAAAAATCAAGAAGAAGAAGAATGGGCCGTCGACCAAAGTGGGCGATCATAATAGGTGAGTCAATAGAACTGGGCGGTCAGGCGAACGGTTGGCAACTGAAAATGTGTTTGGCAATAATCCGGAGGGGGTAACTGACAGCCAAGATCCCAGAATGGGAATGATTCATATTTTGCCCTTGGACTGTCGGTCGCTGGGAAACAAATAAACAAACAAACCAAAAGAATATTAGTGGCCGTCCAGTCCATAATTGGCCAAGATCGACGCCGGGATTATGCGCGGGGCCTAGACTCCGAAATCAGCCGTTAATTGGTGGTCCCAAACCGGGTCGCGTCTGACATAATCATCGGGCCCCTTGAGGCTCAGCTGAGTGTCCTCGACGTGGGTTATTCTTTTCGGACGTGGCGACACAATTTGGAAGAGGACCCCCTTTAATACCATGAAATAATAACAAGCGATAGGGGAAGGATTTGAGAGTTATTAATGGAGTAGTTTAAGTGTTTCGTGTTCCGGTATTCGAGGTTGCAGCGTTATATGAGACAGAGACAGAGACAGAGACAGAGACAGAGACAGAGACAGAGGCAGAGACAGAGACAATGACAGAGACAGAGACAGAGACAGAGACAGAGACAGAGACAGAGACAGAGACATAGTCAGAGAGAGAGAGATAGACAGAGAGAGATAGACAGAGGTAGGGAGACAGAGACGGAGACAAACTTTAACGATTTTTGATTTCTTAACTTGGAAAGCTGAATTCCTGTATACTACTATAGCCTTACCGTATACAGTTTTGAGCTGTATTTATTGTATGCATTTTTTGGTGGGATATGTCTACAAAAATAAAGGTTATGCTAGCATCGAAACATCAGCCCCACCCCCACCCCAATGTTTGATATTTGTGAATTTCGGGTCATTTTTAGTCTTCAATTCCAAGGATGGGTTTAGAAAGATGAAGGTTGGTTGATTTGGTTGGGCTCGCCCACTCGGTGACTGGCCACACACGCACATCCCAAGGCACCGCGGGACGGCCTTAAACGTCAGTCCGGGGAAAAAGGCATGTCAGTGCGCGCGGTCGTCCGCCCCTGGCCCCGCAAGCAACCGAGTCCGACAACCCACGGCGCGCTGCCTCCAGCGTGCCTCCCAGTATAAATGTCACCGGAGAGAGGCAACGCTGGCGGGCCGTAAAAAGCCTCCATCCGACGGCGGGGTTTTATGGCTCGCACCGCTAATACTAGCGCCGTTAGTCGCACGCGGGTCGGAATGACAAAAAGCTTGGGAAAGCTATGAATAAATCACTCCACTTGCTCGTATTTCACCGGATGTCAGACAGTAGAGAGAGGGAATCCGTGGTCCCCTATTAAATAGACAGGGAACAGACCGCACTTTGTCACCGGAGTATGATCCGACGGGACGGCCCGTTTCATCCAATGGTTACGAGTGATTATTAAATTCGAAATGATGCATGAACCAAAAAGTCAAACATCAATCTCATGGATGCGCAATGGTATTCCGTTGGCCGTAGAAGCAAGGTGAGCAGGTTTTCGGTACCAGTAACTTGACTTTCTGGCCAGTAGGCCATGTACGCTAAACTACCCGTCTTTGGGAGAGGGTCTAAAAGAGACAGAGACAGAGATAGAGACAGGGACAGGGACAGAGACAAAGACAGAGACAGAGACAGAGACAGAGACAGAGACAGAGACAGAGACAGAGACAGGGACAAAGCTAGAGACAGGGACAGAGACAGAGACAGAGACAGAGACAGAGACAGAGACAGAGACAGAGACAGAGACAGAGACAGAGACAGAGACAGAGACAGAGACAGAGACAGAGACAGAGACAGGGACAGGGACAGAGACAGAGACAAAGACAGAGACAGAGACAGAGACAGAGACAGGGACAGGGACAGAGACAAAGACAGAGACAGAGACAGAGACAGAGACAGAGACAGAGACAGAGACAAAGCTAGAGACAGGGACAGAGACAGAGACAGAGACAGAGACAGAGACAGAGACAGAGACAGGGACAGGGACAGAGACAGAGACAGAGACAGAGACAGAGACAGAGACAGAGACAGAGACAGAGACAGAGACAGAGACAGAGACAGAGACAGGGACAGGGACAGAGACAGAGACAGAGACAGAGACAGAGACAGAGACAGAGACAGAAACACAGACAGAGACAGAGACAGAGACAGAGACAGAGACAGAGACAGAGACAGAGACAGAGACAGGGACAGAGACAGAGACAGAGACGGACAGAGACAGAGACAGAGACAGAGACAGAGACAGAGACAGAAACAGAGACATAGACATAGACAGAGACAGGGACAGGGACAGAGACAGAGAGACAGAGACAGAGAGACAGAGACAGAGACAGAGACAGAGACAGAGACAGAGACAGAGACAGAGAGACAGAGACAGAGGCAGGGGCACAAGCAGAAGCAGAGGCAGACGATGAGGCAGAGACAGAGGCAGAGGGTCTCAAATAAATCAAAATATCACGATTCACCGGATCACTTTTGTCATCCCAAACTTATCTTTGTTTAGAATAGGGGGAATAGTCAAGAATGAGGGAAACAAGTAAAGGGCAATTCGATCACATCACAATGCAGTTTGTAATCCTCGGGAGGGAAGGGTTTTCCTCCTCAATAGCCAATTTTCACGCTTAAGCACCAACATTTGCTAAATCAGGAAAAACCTCACTGAAAAAAAAACAGGTTGCCAGCCAAGTTCCACTTGTATTTTATGCTAAGCACCAAGTATTGCAATACAAATTGAGTGCAGCAAGCATCGAGTGAAATATGGCTGGCAATCTTGAATTAAACAAAGGACGAATGTTCACGCTAAGCAGGTCTTCGTGCTTAAACGGCTCTATGAAACGGGGCCAGACTTCTTCTTCTTCTTCTTTCGTACGAGACAGCTAGACAGTGTCGCTCAGCCAGAGCGTTCGGGTCTGTGGACTTGATGGTAGAGTGACCGATACCTACCAATAAGGACATTTGATGCACGCGTATTTACTACATGTGGGCTATAAACTATGCTCGTTTGTCGAACGCCATGAATTCAGAGAGAGCTAACATGTGTCGATAATTATGTAGATGAAGTTTTTTGTGCAAATACTTATTGACTACCGTGGATTGAACTACACAAGAATTAGATAATTATGTAGATGAAGTTCCCATAAAACATTGTGCAAATACTTATTGCCTACCATGGATTGAACTACACAAGAATTAAAAAGAAAAACCAGAAAGTTTGTCTGTTATAGACAAACCCCTACTTGGCTGGAAGCACAAGGCCCTCTGTCGTCTCAAAGATCATGTCAAAACAGACAAAGGAACGTCAATATGACTGGGGACATCCACAAACTCAAACAATTTATGAGATTGGGAAATTAAATTTGACAGGACCAGTCAATACACTTCGCCGTTCATTTCCAGAAAGTGTTCTGTGTAACAGATGTATGCATTCCTTAGGCATCTTCCGAGGGGTCACACCCAATACTATACACCCGTACAGACTTCTTTTCCCCACACTGGTGCTTGGGGTAGTTCTCTCTTCGAAATAATTAAGAAAAAGGAAATCTCCAAGAGTGGACGGCACAGCACGCTGTACCAACTCGCTCGGACACAATTGGAGTGTGCGGTGCAGGGCCAAACGGCCACTCACCCCCTCCTTTCCCCCGCAAGAAATGAACGCGTTTTACAAGACAAACTGCGAAAGCGAAAGCTCATTTTCTTGAAAACGAAAGAAAAAAAATTCACCGATGGCACTTCTGCATACAACACTGGTCGGGCATCAGATTGTTTCACCTCTCACCTAACGAGACGAAACCGCACCGTTCTACCTCCCCGCCTCCTCCTCCTCCCCTTCACTCCCCCTCGGACAGGGATTAACTCTTAACGCAAAACAGACACATTGTAGCCAACATCTGGTAAGCGATTTGGAGGGGCTGGCCGGACCCGTCCCTTTGATTATGTTTTCTAGGTGGGGGATATTGGGCTCAGGACGATAATACTCCGTCTTGCGGAGGAGGCGATGCTGTGTTCTTCTGTATCTTTCTCCTCTGCCATTCCCCTCCCGATTGCCGATTCCCTCTTGGCACGCGAAGATATCCCAGTAAAAATGCCTAGATGGCCTCTGCCTTCTCCCTTTTTTTATATTTATCACCCATCTGGTGGAAAGGTGGTCGAGGCTCATAGCCCAGACAATCTCGTTAAAAGCAGTACGCGGAGAGGGACCGACTCTCTCTCTCTTTCTCTCTCTGTCTTTTTTTTCCCGAGGTCTTAGATTTACGACCGACGAGCAATCGGGACCCCGGCGGCGGCTTTGAACGAGCGGAGGGGGTGGGCAGCGCATCTTTCCTCGGTATTAATTCATGAGTCGTTCCGCTTCTCCATCTTCCCCGTGCCTCCAATCCACCCACCCATCCCTCTCCATTGCCCGCCACTCCTTTCCCCTCCCTCTCTCTCTCCACCCCAAGGGGAGAGGGGAGAGAGAAGGGGAGAGAGTGAGAGAAGACTGCTTGCTAATTAGATACTGTACAGATGAGCTGATATTTCCACAAGGAAACGGAGGCTGAGGAGTCCAGTATTGGGGGCAGATAGCACTCAAGGCCGGGTTTATAATTGGAGACTCACGCGTCCAAGAATAATATTCCCTGCCACCGAAAAATTGGAGATGGGGGGCAGAAAAAAATCCGGCAGGACTGAAAGTGTGAAGTGCACATAGTAATAATTATTGCCTACGAGTATTAGTGGTGGTGGTGGTTGTAGTGGTGGGCGTGGGGTTCTTTATGTACACGGCGAAGCCTGTCAGAGATCTGCATGCCACGATCTCTGATGATCCTATCCCCTTGGTGACAAGTCTAGCTTTTGGGGTCCTTCTTTTGGGGGATTAAGGCATGATCGGATCGGGACGTGACAATGAAAAAAACCACTCAAGCTTGGCGGCTGGCGGTGGTGTTGCTGATGTCGCTGCTAATGGTGTTGTTACTGTTGCTAATATTGGTGTTGTTGGTGTTGCTGCTGCTGCTGATGTTGGTGTCCCTGCTGTTGGTGCTGTTGATGTATGTTGCTGATGTTGGTGCTGCTGTTGCTGCTGTTGATTCCGTTGATGCATGTTGGTGCTGTTGATGCTGCTGCCGTTGCTGATGTTGGTACGTGTTGATGTTGTTGCTGATGTTGTTGGTGTTGCTGCTGTTGTTGATGTTGGTGTTGATCTTGCTGCTGGTGTTGGTATCACTGTTGTTGCTGCTGCTGCTGCTGCTGTTGGTGCTGTTGGTGCTGTTGCTGCTGTTGCTGCTGTTGGTGCTGCTGTTGTGGCTGCTGTTGCTGCTGCTGTTGCTGTTGCTGCTGTTGGTGCTGTTGTTGCTGCCGTTGCTGCTGTTGCTGCTGCTGTTGCTGTTGCTGCTGTTGGTGCTGTTGCTGCTGCTGTTGCTGTTGCTGCTGTTGCTGCTGTTGTTGCTGCTGTTGATTCCGTTGATGCATGTTGGTGCTGTTGGTGCTGCTGCAGTTGCTGATGTTGGTATGTGTTGATGTTGTTGCTGATGTTGTTGGTGTTGCTGCTATTAGTGGTGCTAATGTTGCTGTTTTTGCCACTGTACCGTTGCTGCTGTATTCTTATTCATTTTGTGGCTCCAGTTGCAATTGTTGAGGATGGCATTGTTGCAATTGCTTGTGCTTATGGTGTTGTTGTTGTTGTTGTTGTTGCTGTTGCTTCTATCACTACTATTTGCTTCAGGGGGTTGCTGGTCCTCGGCATCCATGTTCTTCGGAGCCTTCGAAATTTCCCGAAAACCGCCAACTCCAGCACAGTAACACTTCAGCGCTGACCTTCTTCGCCATCAATGGTCAGATTGGAATGTGGTGGTGTTAGCATACGAAATATACATACAAGTTTCAAGGCCACAAGATCTGGGCATAGTCCATATATATAGTCGTATGTCGACTTACGAAGTCTTATACGATGTATATCCCATGCATTGCGCATGGATACTGGTCCTACACTCTACACTGTCCTAAGATATCGTATAACAATGAAAAGATGTCCATGTCAATCTGGGGCTGAGAAATTCCCAGGAATTAAGTCAAATAACGGTTTCCATTAGTTTGTTCTGTTCGGCAGGTTTCATATCTGGAAGCCACTCCATCCTTATGTTGAACTCTTTCGTTCATCCTTTGATACGGCTCTATCACTTTGATGCTATCTAGCATCATTCTTCGCTTCCTTGTTCTTAGCTCTTTTTTCTATCTACAGTAGTCATCCCTCAATGACATCTTTCAGAAGTCCATCATGTCTATAAGGATATGTCCTCATCAGACATGATGACACTTCTTTTGCCTCGCTTTCCAAGTTCTGAATGATGTTATCTACAATTCTATTCTACTATTCTTAAGACCTCATCATTGCTAACCCCTTCGGTCTAACTTATCTTCCCCATCCGTCTCCACAAGCCCATTTCAAAACTGTTCAGTCTATTGACATATGTGGTCTTCAGTGTCCATGTCTCTGAAGCAGAACACTCCACATCATCGTTTTCATAATGATATTGAAGTTTGCCTGTTAGAAGTATCTGGTATGTACCGAAGGCCTGTTTTGCCATGGCTATTAATTCGAGTAAAAATTTCCTTCTCGTCAGTTTGTTATCCATACATATAAATGGTAATTATTTAGCCCCTAGGCAAAATATGGCCCCTTAAAAAGCCCATATAGGGCTCACGGTGGACGATTTGAATTAAGAAGCGATACGTGGAGCTAGGTAGAGGGTTTTGGAGTTCCTCTTTTAAGTGGATCAAGGGATTGAGACTGGTATTCATCAGGTGAAGAGTTCAAAGAGATGCAGGGGAGTAGGCGATAGCTCGTCCGCTTTGACAGTCTCTCTCTGCAAACAGCCAGGGTATCACGCCGCTGTCAGCAGAATTCATCTCCTCAATCCACGCCTGATCCCCCGCTCCTTCTCGTAGATCCGTCTCTCAACATTCCTAAGAGTCCGACTCTCCGTCGGGGTGTTAAACAGCTCCATTTCTGTCACAATTATTCCACTCTCTGTTTGGGTTGGCCAAGTCCCGGAGGGAGAAGAGAGGGGAGACGGGGAGGAGGGGGAGACGGAAAGGAGGGGAGAAGGATAGGGAAGTATTTAGCCCGACAGACAAAACAGCACCGGCCCCTGAAAATGAAAGATAAACAATGAGGTTCCCTGGTTGCACGGCGAGCCCAACTCAACCCAGCCCGGTCGGGATCGGTGGGTTTACGGACCAGCGAGACACCGGCTGCTCATCTCTGGACGATGGGAGGATAGTGGGAGGACAATTTGAGAGATCAGAGGACGATTTCTTTTTACTTTTTGGTCCAGCAGGCCTATGGCACGATGATACTTGACACTGACTGATTTGTTTACTCTCGTAACCCGTCCCGCGGAGCTGTACGTTTTTCTTCCCGGCCCGCAGCCGATCGAGCGGACGACCAACTGGTGTATGCGCGCCGTCCGTCCGCCCTTTCCCCCCCGTGCGAACGCGTCCAAACACGGCGGATGTTTTCTTAGCGTCTTCGGTGGCATCCTAATATCAGGGAAAGGGGAAGGCTCATCCGTCCCGGGCGGGCGGGGGGGGGGGGGCTCGGCCGTAATCCCGACCGTGTCCCCTCATTGCGATTCTCGTCAGGCGAGCCGGGATCAAGGGAACGTCCCTGGACTTTGGCGAGACGACGGGGAGAGAACTTAAAGGGAGATATGTGGAGATAAATAGGTCTGTAGAGAGAGAGAGAGTGGGAGGGATCGAGGGAGGAAGAGGGACACGGGGAGAGGAGGAGGAGTATGAGTAGGAGGGGAGACAGCAAGGGCCAGGGAGAGAGAGAGAGGGAGAGAGAGGCGAGATGGACAGAGGGAGGAGAAGAGGGGGTGGGGAGGTGAGAGATAAGGAGAGGAGATGAAGAGAGTGAAAACAAGACAGGGGAGGGGGATGGAGGAAGGGAGAGATTGTGAGAGAAAATTAGAGAGACAAGAGAGAGGAATATACGGAGAGAGAGACATATTCCTTGGGCAGAAAAACCTGGTAAGAAATTGGTCAAAGAATATTCCACAGAAAAAAAGCCTTTTGATGAAGGTCCTGCTAGGATCGAAACGTCAGGCCCACTAAATTTTAAGAAAAAAAGCACCTATAAAAGTGCAGCTGCCTTGTTTTGAAGTCATGAAATCCCAGAGCGACCGTGCATGACTGGCTCCACCCTCCATCGATGCCCGGGCTCATCCACAATTCATAAGCCAGGACGGGCGAGTCTTCGGTATAGGAAAATCAGACCCGAACTTTGCTCCGTTCAAAGAGGAGTTCGTTGGTGAAATGCAGAATGCAGAATCTCGACCATAGGACGATATCAGCAATAACACGAGTATCAGTCTAACCACCGACATCACTTGCACCCATCATTGGTGTGTCGTATAGCCGTCCTCATTTCCCTTCGAATAGTTGTCGCCATTTTCGTCATCCTCGTTTTCGTCTTCATCTTCATCCTCGTCCCCATCCCCATGCCAATCCTCCTCGTCCTGCCCATCTAGATTTTCTCCACTTATTTCCCGCTGGAGAATGAGGCTATTATGGTCATCTGTCCTCCTCCACGCTCCTGTGTCTCGGGCTGCTACCGCAGCCTCCGACCATGTTCCGTAGCCTCGTTGGGTTCTTTTCTTCGTTCTTCTCCATTTCTGCTTGGAGCTGCCCACTCTCCGTCTGCCCTCTGGTGCCCATGATAATCCAAACCTTTATACGTCATCCCTTTCTAGTATCAACATATGCTCAATATACATCTCCATCTTCTACTTCTTACAATCTCACTTAGAATAGGCCCATGTGCCCTTTGTCCGATTTCTTCATCTGCAATTCTCGTTGGGCAGCGTAATCCTCCCCATCATCCGTGATCAACTCAATGCGGTATTTCTCTCACGTCAACAGAGCTCCACATTCTCCGTCCACGCCATTGTTCTTAGGTATACGGCAACCGGGTCTTGGCCCACCATTAAACAAGCGACCATTCACTTTCACCCGTATAGTGTATATTGGGAGTGTCTTCGAATTACATTTGCCAGATATCATCAGTGAAATCCCCTGGCCGTGTCGGTTTCTAAGCAATCACCCACCACCGCGTCACTAAAGTCGACTTGGAGATTCATAGCCAACTGGGTAGTCCGCTTTCATCTTCTCGCTCCACCGGGTGCGTCCCGGGTTCGAAACCGATCCGGAGGAGGGGAGGCTTAACTCATGCCCAAGATGCCCGTGCCGCGTTCACCCTCTCCCGGGCGGCTCGTTGTCCGCTGCCCCAACGCGCTCCTTGCCGTATTGCTGTCGAAACATACCGGTACCGTATCCCCCGCGGGCTGTCGCTCGTCCCCAGAATGGAATAGACAGCGCTGCGGGTCGGAGGACC
This sequence comes from Luidia sarsii, assembly GCA_949987565.1. Lineage (NCBI taxonomy): Eukaryota > Metazoa > Echinodermata > Asteroidea > Paxillosida > Luidiidae > Luidia > Luidia sarsii. The sequence goes on along the minus strand of OX465114.1, from coordinate 18,423,268 downwards.
TGTTCGGCTAATGTTCAGGAACAGCTCTCTGACACGAGTTACTCACGGGGAGGAAAGTTATTTCTTCAAATTGCACCCAATGGGAAACATGAACTCGGTTGTAGTATAAACCTTCAAATGGGATTTCATAATGAGACAAAAAGTGGACAGGGAACAGGATTGGTGTTGGACTGCTCTATCACAGTCATTATATAATGACTCGTATTAAGGGGTTCTATCGAAACAAGCATTTCCATTAGGCGTCTCCAAATTATTCAATGAGGGAGGTGGTCCAACGACCTCTTGGTGGGATGACGTGTTGCCCCTAAAATACCCCCAAAAGACAACGGGTCGTGAGTTCCCGCTGTGCTCGGGAGTAAATTGCCA